>JABJVR010027599.1:0-35906 GCA_025773905.1 Chitala chitala
TTAGAGAGAGAGAGAGAGAGAGAGAGAGAGAGAGACAGAGAGCGAGAGAGAGAGACAGAGACAGAGAGGGTGTGTGTGTGTGTGTGTGTGTGTGTGTGGCATGGCTGGTGTCATGTCCAGGGTGTCCCCTACCTTGTGCCTTAGGCTGCCTGTATAGGCTTCAGGCCACTAATGACCCTATGCAGGATCAATGGTTAGGTAATGAATTAATGAATTATTATTATTACTGTCTTTACGTGTGGTTCCCTTTTAGGGCATATTTATTGTTTAACATTAAACTATTTTTAAATATGTATTGTTTTAAGGTTTTTTGGACACTTCAGTCATCGTTCTGAATGGCAACTGATAAAAATTGACTACAAATCCCTTTTCACCCGGGCTTGTACAGAAGGAGACTATCAAACATGGCACCTACTAAACCAGGTAATATTCAGATGGAAAACATATTGTGCTCTTACAGCACTACACATAATGAAAATATACTTCTGCAGCTAGGTAGAAACTCCTTTATTGTTCCCAGTCACAGTGAGTGATTCTTCACCTACAGGACACTAGTTCTATAAGCAGCTATGGACATATGGAGTACATTTTCCCACACAGTCCTACAATTTGTAAATGTAAACTCACACGTGTGCCTGGTAATTTAAACATACAGGCTCACACATTCACCTTTAGTCAGCTGTTGAAATGTTGTTCACAAGGGAGAGCCATGTGTGATGGGAGAAAAGCAGATCTTTCTGAAGCGCAGGCCAGGAAACCGGTGCATGCTGGGAAAAGACCAGTCAAGAAAGCTGTTGGCCGAATCCTGTATCTGCAGAGCTTATGATTTTGAGTGGTAAGTAAATCTGCTGTCAAATACAACAGAGAATCATACAAAAAAAAAAGCCATCAGATTATGTGTTCCTTGTCATCACTGATCTGGTTAGATCTAGATGTCAGCTTTTTTTGCTTGTTCATTGACTTGTTCTCAGATTTGTTGATGTCTGTACACTTTTCTTCTTTCTAACTGACATGTTTTTGGCGGGCAGAAGCAGTCGAAAACATCTTATGCTTTCACACAACAGCTGCTGCCTGACTGTTAGAGTAGCAGCCTGAACGGCCATACTTATTACAGTAGCCCTTGATTGCTTTTCAGGATATACCCTGGTCATTTCACTGTTGTGAATTAGGTTTTCTCATCATTAACGTGAGAGTCTTATCTGAGAGATTATGCAGCACTTTGAATCTGCATGTATCTTTAGTAGATTCTGTGTTTTGCGAAATGCCTCTGAGCTTAGGGATCTTGGTTCTGTAACACTGCTGCATCTCTTAAGTCAAGAGCATGTCACAATAATTACCAGGCACTGGTTGGAGCAAGATCTGATAGATTTGGAGCAAAAAAAACCCACTTCCCTGAACATGAGACAGTGCCAAACAAGAGCAATGTAGACTTTGTCATACTGAGAAATAATTGAGATTTCCCAGATGTGCAATAGCAATGTTCATAAATTATGAACAAATAAACAATACTGAGAAAACCTGGAGAGCACAATGGTAGGATACTGAGGCTCAGTTTAACTACAAACCTTTGCGCAGGTTTAAATACAGATATAATCATTTCTATTTGTATGTCCCTTCAATGAGTGTCTGCATCAGCTTGGCACAGCAGAGATCTCGGTGAGATCATAAGAGTATGGTACCGTAACTGGATAAACTTAATACAAATGTGTCACAAAAACTGCACTATTAAAATAGTACAGAAGTTGGATAGCTGAAGTGCCAAAAATGTAAATGCCAAAATTGTTTAATTAAAACTTTGTTTAATGGGTATTCACAGAATAGAATAAAAGACAACTAAACTAAACACGTTTTCTACAAATAAAAGCGTCTGACAAATTAACTTTTTATTTCTAAAATGTCTCAACCAGTTTAACTTGAAGCTATAAATGTGTAGACTCCTTTTGATTCAATTTAATAATAATGTATAATGCAAACCAAAAGTTTGGTTCTACCGTGTCTTCCATTTTCAGAGGCCTGGAACTTGCACTAGTCTGGATCCATGGCGCTGCTTGTTCTCATAAGTGGAACCTGAACAAGGGGGCTTGATGTCTTTCGTAACCATAGCAACACATTAGGCCACTGCACAATAGATGCTTATAAATCCTATTGTTTAAAACAGAAAATGTCTCTTACATCTGAATCAGTGCCCTGTGGTGGGTTGGCACCCCGCCCTGGGTGTCCCCTGCCCTGTGCCCTGTGTGCTCTGGGGTGGGCTCCAGGCTTCCCCGTGACCCTCACCAGGACTAAACAGTTAAGATACTAGATGGATGGATCAGTTAATCAATTTAAATGAAAATAATACAATTTACAAAATACTTTGTTTTACTATTTTCCAAAATGCTGTGGTCATAAGTGGGGTAACTGTAGAAGTAGACTTCATCATATAATCTTTAATAATCTTAACAGTGTAACAGTATAAAAAGGGTGTTTACAAAGTACCACGTTGGATTAATGAATTCATATATACTGCAAAATTTTCAGTCTCTCTTGAAAACAGAAAGAAAAACATATTTTTAAAATACTGTCAACAAGATTTTTATTCTCAACAATAATACACTACATCTTGCTCCTAAGATATCCCAGGCAGTCAATATATAAACATTAGCTGTACAAGTTATCTTATTACCTCTCACATATTTATATATTGTATGAATGACATACAGCAACAATATGTTTAACCTTCCATCACTTTCTTTATAGAATCTTGCATTTATTAGTAAGTGAGGCAGTCATGAGTGCAAAACATATGCAATTAATGCTAGCTTTTGAGCTCCAAGTGATTACCCTATCATTATCTAGTACACACTGTTTGTGCATATGGGGTTAAAATGAGGTGTTTGAAGACTTTCTGAACAATGAACATTTCTTATCAAGGAAGGCTGACAGTTTTATTGTACAACATAAAGCATGAACAGTAACAGCGTTTCTCCATTTAACCCTAGTAAGGTACACTATATGGACAAAAGTATTTGGCTAAACCTGTTAGTTACTGAATTGAAGTGTTTCAATCAGACCTGTTTCCACAGGTTTATAAAATCAAGCATCTAGCCATGCAGTCTATTTGCAAATAGCTGTGATATAAAATGGGCTGTTCTGTAGAGCTCAGTCAATTCAAGTATGGTACTGTGATAGGATGCAACCTTTGCAGTGAAATTTCACCCCTACTGGATATTCCATGGTCAAATGTTAGTGATATTATTAGAAAGTGGAAGCGTTTAGGAACCACAGCAACTCAGCCACAACGTGGAAGACCACATAAAATCACAGAGCGGGGTCATCGACTGCTGAGGCACATGGTGCGTAAAGGTCGCCGATGCTCTGCTGATGCAATAGCTGAAGAGTTCCAAACTTCCACTGGCATTCATGTAAGCATAAAAACTGTACAGTGGGAGCTTCATGGAATGGGTTTCCATGGCCGAGCAGCTGCATACAAGCCTCACATCACCAAGTCCAATACCAAGCGTTAGATAGAGTTGTGTAAAGTACACTGACACTGGACTGTGGAGCAGTGGAAACGTGTTCTGTGAAACAACGAATCTTGCTTCACTGTGTGGCAGTCAGATGGGGGACTCTGGGTTTGGCAGATGCCAGGAGAATGTTACCTGGCTGACTGCATTGTGCCAACTGTGAAGTTTGGTGAAGGAGGGATAATGGTATGGGGCTGTTTTTCAGGGTTTGGGCTGGGCCCCTTATCTCCAGTGAAGGGCAGTCTTAATGCTTCGGCATACCAATTTCAGACGATGCTATGCTTCCAACTTTGTTACAACAATTTGGGGAAGGCCCTTTTCTATTCCAACATGACTGTGCCCCAGTGCACAAAGCAAGGACTATAAAGACATGATTTGATGAGTTCGGTGTGGAAGAACTTGACTGGCCTGCACAGAGCCCTGACCTCAACCCCACTGAGCACCTTTGGGATGAACTGGAACAGAGATTATGAGCCAGGCCTTCTTGTCCAACATCAGTGAATGCTGAGTGAATGAACAGACCTCATGAATGCTGTACAGAATGAATGGGAACAAATTCCCACAGAAACACTCCAAAATCTTTTGGACAGCCTTCCAAGAAGAGCGGAAGCTGTTATAGCTGCTAAAGGGGGACCAACTCCATATTGAAGTATATGTATTTGAACACCATGTCATTTCAGTCCCTGTTACTGTAATGGTCGGACGGCTGAATACTTTTGTTCATATAGTGTATGTACATCTTTGTACTTTCCTTAAAATCTCAGAATGTTTATTTAGAAGTGTTTATTACGTAGAGTGGTTCAATACAAAAGGGTAACGAGGAACTAGAATGGCATAGGGCACATATAACAGTACAGCCTACACAGTACAATAACACCTTAGCAACTGGAAAAAAGTGAGGGGTATATAAAGAGACAGAAGAGGAAATGAAACACAACTCTGAGCACTAATTCAATTAACATTTTCACAAGGAAAGGAAACAAGAAAAAGGGGAAGATAGGAAGCATGACAGTCTAGGAACATGACAGCAAGACTGAATTTTAAATAAATCACAAGCTATTTAATTTTATAAATATTTATAACAATTTTTTTCTCTTACGTGTAGCAAGATGCTGTCAAGGTGCAGTCAACGTTATATCTGTTTAATTGCTTTGCATTCAGCCTTCATGTGTAACGTCCTTTTCTATGTACAGTCACATTGCTGAATGTTACTTCATGTCTGAAGTCTTGGAACTGAAGTCTCATGTCTCAGGTTAACATCATTCAGTTTGCACTAAAATCATATGGTAGCCAGTGGCTCAACAGACATAACATCCAGCTGGGATGCGGAAGCCCCCCAGTTCAAATCCTGCCCCAGTCACCAGGTGTGTCCCTGAGCAAGACACTCAGCACTAGCGCTGAATGATAACTACCCACTACTCCACCAGGGGAGGGGTTAATGCAGAGAACCAGTTTCATTGTAACATGTATGTACTAAATGACAATACAAGCCTAGGGGGACCTGTTCATCAGACGTGCTCAGCTCAGTGTAATCCTGGCTAACATTTAGTCTCTCAACAGCAAGCTGCACAACCTTCACTGCTACAGTGGCTCATAGAGAACTGAGAACTGCTGTGTTGCTGAGACCTGTTTGAGCCTTGACACCCTGGGCAGTTTTTCAGCCTCAAGGCATTTTGGTGTACTGACCTCATACTGATGTCCACCAGCATGGAGAAAGGAAATAGCATGCGAACAAAAATAAACAAAAACTTTGTGCATTAATGTGTAAATGGCTTCTGTGCCATGTGCTCCTGCTTTGGCTTGCTGGATGCATGTCTCAGTGTCTCCCTATAACTGGTTAACACCCTGTGAACCAACCCTGTTTTTTTTTCTGGGAATAGGCTGCAGGCCACTTGAAACCCTCTTCAGAATGGGTGTTAAGCAAATTAACAAATACATTTTTAAAAACTGCTACCAAATGAACTGACATGTCTTCTGTTCAAACAGAGGCATGAAGTTTAATCCACAATCCCAAATGATTTTGTAACTATTCTGCATCACTAGTTTTGAAAATCCTACCACTTATTTGGGTCATTGCTGCCTGCCTACCATCCGAGAGCTAAGCACACACAGCCAGCAGTTAGGAAAGTACCATATCAGAGTATGGAGCACGGATGTAAAGTCCAGGATGGTTTTGAATCAGATCATGGGTCTCTTTCTAGTATTTTCTTTACAGACATGGACAAATACATTTCAGTGTTACATCTGTGTTTGTTCTTATCCAAGTCAAAAACTCCAGGATAAAAAATGTTAGTAATTGTTTAGGTCATAGCCAGTAAACCTCAGGTTTTATAGCAATGAAAATGACATTATTAATATTCCAGGTACAACCTCTGGAGAGCCACTCAGGATGCTAAGAAATAGAAATACAAAAGAATGATTTCATCCACTCAAACCCTGTCACACTCACAAACAGAAACAACATGATAACCTTACCTAAGGACGCCAACTGGTTACAGATTACACATCCTCTGTCACTCACTTCCCTTCTTCCATTTCAGTTCAACAAATTCTTTGGTAGTTGTTAAAGTTGGGAAACAGCAATACAGACAGAATTTCTCTCCCGCCATCGCTGGATGCTGCAGCATGTTAATGCTTGCAAAACCACTGACCCAGACAACGTCCAATCACATGTCCTTAAAATGTGCTTTGTCAATGTGTCCAAAAAAGGTGCTTTGTCCAATGTTTATGCAGACTTCTTTTTATGTAGTTTCTATGTGTTTTAAGAACAACACTGTTCAGCCAGGGCCACATAAATACAGAGCTCTTTACAATTTTTATATTTGTCCCATTGTCACTGTATAAGCCTCCTTTGTGACAAAATGCCTGGAAACTGTAACATTAATGACATTCATCCCTCAGTTAGGCAAATCCATCTACAATGTGAGAGAAATTGTGTGTGTGTGTGTGTGTGTGTGTGTGTGTGTGTGTGTATATGTGTGTGTGTGTGTGTGTGAAAGCCCTTAAATTCTAGAACGGGCATTTCTCCATGGTGTAGCCCCCGACAAAATATCCACAATACAGGGCCCATTCCGGTTTGTTTACAGTCACAACAGATATGGGAAGTATGACATCAGATTTATTCTGCATATCGTGCTGGAACATTTTGGAAAGGAAAATAACATTGTCAGGACAGTGTTAATAATTGAGATCATGCTGCTTGTAGCACTATTATTCTATCTAATGTGGTGTTAACACTAAGAAATCTTGGTGCAACTGCATTTGCAAATGCGCATTTGGCTTCTTCACTAACAGGCCACAGACAGTGAGAATTGGAAACAGAATCTCATTTAGATTGATTTTTTAGCACCAAGGCATGCTAGGATTCCACCTCACCCCTCTTCTGTGCAATCTGTATAGCTGTCAAACACGTCAATAGTCACATCATGACATCGTTGTGACTGGCATTATAAGCAACAGCGGTGAAAGGACATTCAGGAGAGAGGTAAGTGATCTGACTTTACATGGTGATAGAACAACAGCCTTGTTCTAAATGTTCATAAAACTAGAGATTATGGGTGATTTGGGGCAGTAGAAAAATGATTAAATCTCTGTTCAGTTACATGTAATGTACATGGATGTCATCGGCAGCTTTAAATTCCAATACATTCTGCATTTAGAGTCCCTCACATGGGCCATTAACTCCACCAGCATTCAACTGAAGGTGCAACAGACTGTTTGTGCCGTCTTCATATTCTTTTCTAATATATTATATAATTGTGTGTATTGTATTATATTGTATTGTCTCCTACAGACCTCCCCACTCCACCCCAGTGTTATTCTGTAGTTTTTGGAGGATATGAGCACTAATAGCTTGAAACTGTCTTTGTTTTCACTGAATACACATTGCAAGCACATCATGAGACACTATAGACCTATGGTATAGAGAATGAAAATCAGAAATGCATTGTTGCATTAGAAAATTTGTAAAGCATATGGTTCCAGTACTGCTTAAAATGGTTGGTGTTATTTATTTTGCATTTAACCCTGTATCGTGTTCAAAGATACCATTTGGTTGAGCCAAATTCATTAAAAACCAATTAACAGTTTTTTTTCCTCATTTTTAATGACTTAAGGGAACTCAGAGGTAACAAAAATATTTTTATGAATTATTTATATGGGTGAACATCAAAGATGTTAGAGTTAATCATGTGGACAATACTGAATATAATGTTACAGCAGGACTACAGTTTCTTAAGAATGTCTCTGATGCCTAAAGCAATGACCACAAACAGCCACATATACATGTACGTATGTTTCCATGGTTATATGGTAATTGCTCTGTTTTGGTGCAAACCTGAAATTAAGAGAATGAGAAATATACACTTATTTAAAAAACTTAATTTAGATTCATTTCAACAAATGTATTATTTAAACTATATATTGAAGATTAATTGGCATTTCATACACTGTGTTCTCTATTAATAATAATTACTCATAATTCATTACTTAATTATAATAATAATTTAGCTGATAAGCATATGACCCTAATAAGATGCAGACAAAAGTGTGTGTGTGTGTGTGTGTGTGAGTGTGTGTGGGGGGGGGTGCTTTAATTTGCAGCTGTTCAATAAAAATTATTTTTATAGAAAACAAACCAATATAGATATTCTTTAATGGTGTCCCTTCAAACTCAGTCCTGAAGCTTTTCCTCAGAGTTAAAAGGTGAATTAAGGAGTACTTGAACATTTTGACTGCTTAAAAACTGATTATTTTTTAATAATTCCTTATTAGTCCCACAACAAGGGCATTCATTGTCTGCATTTAACCGATCCCCTGAAGGGAACAGTGGGCAGCCAGACACATGCGACACCTAGGGAGCTAGCACTGAGTGTCCTGCTCAAGAACACAACTGGCAGTGCTGGGACTTGAGCCAGAAGACTGCCACATCCAGACTGATGTTCTACCTATTGCACCACCAGGCAGCTTGCAGTTATGCCAGTTTGACTGTAAACATGGCATGGAGTAGGGTTTTCAGCTTGAATCATCACTGTGCATTAAGCAATGACAGGTCTGCTCACTGATTGGCTGTTCTACAGTGACTTTGGGTATGAGCGCCATGGGATCGGGGACTGTTCCCCCTCCTTCTGGTTCAAGCCAACATCCACACAGGGGCGCTGCACCCAAGGACAAACCTACTTCAACAGCACTGGGTAAGCCGCTCTCATTTAATTCCTTAAAACAGGCAGTACAAAAGGGCTGTTAAGTTTTCCACTTGGGTTTGCTGTCTGTGCTAGGTACCGCCAGCTGGTGTCCAATAACTGCAAACACGGGCTGAAGGAGCGGTACACAGCCAGGAGACAGGCCTGCCCTGCGCGGCCCCCGCGAGGCCTTCAGCTCGTAACCAGCAATGGGGGGCTCACAGCCACACTGGGCACCAATGTCACCTTCCTGCTCTCTCTCCAAGAGGTGAGACACACTGCCGTTTTGACTGACACTTGTTTTCCTGAAGTGAGCACAAGGAGCCACGGTGCATGGGCGCAGTGGTGGTCTACAGCGGCAGGGTGTCGAGCCTAATGTGAGTTAGCAGCTCTTAGGTGATACTTAGAAGAACTATAATGCAGTTTGGTTCAGAATATAAATGAGTGGTTTTGTAGAGAACTAAAACACAGTAAAATGTATCTTCAAAACATGAGTGAACAGGTAATAGTGGGATATAAGAATGCCTTCAAAAAAATACCAAATAGGATAATGGAGGAATAAAAGGACATCCGTAAAACACAATTTCTGTTTCTGTCACTAATACGTATTTGTCTGAACTGCATGAATGTTTTCGGTTTCAGAGTCTTGTCACTCAGACACAAAACAGATTCAGATGCAGAGCACACAGATTGAGTAAAAAACCATCAAAGTCCAAAATGGGAGGAAGCAAAAACACAGTCAGAATCCAAAATCATAGTCACAAGAATTTGAGTGAGCAGGTCAAACTGCACAAGAATACAGGCAGTCAGGAAATCACAATGCAAAAATGAAAAGCCAGGAATCTGAGAATGTGGAAAACTGCACACAAGGCAGTAACTATGATCAAAACCACACCTCACCAAGTGCTCCATGTAGCACTGGCTTAAACATGAAAACAACTGAAAACAAAATGATAGACAGGTGAAATCAATATTCTGGTGATTGCGAACAGCTCCAATACAGGCAGGATTGTGAGGGGAGCAAGTGATTAGGGCTGTTGGGTGCTAACAGCCCAAAATAATTGGGTGCATGCACACTAAAAAGATGTCAGTGCAGAAGGCCCCAAAGCAACCTGTTTCATCACTTATACCTAGAAATAACCATGTAACTGATTGTGCCTCTGACGGTGCAGACGTTACAGACAGGTAGTTAAAAGGCTTTTAACTTCACATTTTGGAAGCAGGGAAACACATATGAGCACATACATTTGAGCAGTTTGAGTGTGGAATTATATGGACCATTAAGGAAACGTGCTTTATTTCACAAACAATGTATTCTCATTTCTCTTTTCGTCTGCAAGGAGTGTACTCAAGAACACAAAGTATATTATATTATATATGTATATATATTCGCACTGTGTCGCGAAGCTGGTTAATATGTGGCACAAGAAAGTGAATCAGGTTTCTTTTACTGTATGCAACAGTATATCATCTGTAGGGTGCGAGATCTATTACATACATGTACAATGTAATGTACAGTATGTCCTCTCGTGCAGAATAAGGTAAGATAATAAATATGTAATATTTCTGCATTATGATGTTGTTAATGTTTGTGCAGATGGTAGATAGATGGTCTCTGAGGGACCTCGGCAATTCCCACAGTTTGGTCAGTGAATGGGGATACCTTGGCTGATGTGATGTTTATACTGTGGTTCAGAGATGCTCTTCTCCAGTCACACACCATGACAAAATTCCTAAGAGAATGCAGTCAGAGCGACAGTAAAGCTACCTCATTCACTAATCCTCCAGTTGATTACTGGAATTAATATATATTCATGAGTGTGATAAACACTTCAGTGGTGTAGAAAGAGAGGAGGTATTTGCTATGTATTAGTTTTACAGAGGAAAGTGTCATAACCAAAACCATGGATCACATTACAGCGGCTTGTTTATGTGCACTGTAATATCAGGACTTCTATTGTTTTATCATAGCCTTCATGTGTAATTCACACAATTGAGACAACAGTATATTTCATTATTATTTAAATAAAATACACTTATTTTAGGATATTGTTAGTCACAAAAGCCAGTTAAGGTCTAATTTCTTTATAATTAGTATTTGTTGCTATCGATGAGAAGTTCTGTGTACAGTACAGATATATTCTGGTACAGCACTGAGAGGTTCTGTGTACAGTACAGATATATTCTGGTACAGCACTGAGAGGTTCTGTGTACAGTACAGATATATTCTGGTACAGCACTGAGAGCTTCTGTGTACAGTACAGATATATTCTGGTAGGCCAGTTCAGTACCTGTTTGGAGAGGGTTTATAAATGCCACTCCTGGCCACTCCTGCAAAGTTCCATGATGCAACATCCCTGCCCCCCCCAGCAGATCTCTACTCCTCTACTCCACTTTTAAGGCAATATACAGTAAACCAATCCCTGCACTATCTGGTATGTTATTTGTCTGCATTCTCATTTGTCCTAACAGTAAATTTTGAACATTAGAAATTAACATTTAAACATATTTGAGCTAAACATGGCTGATTTTCCAGAATCCATTTTATAATTGATATTTCTTTTGATTCCATTGTCTTGTGTTTTGTTCCTGTCCACAATGGCTGACTGACCCTTGTTCACACTGGCAAAGCTGAAAACTAGTTTCTTAGTTCCACACCACAAGGTTTTATGTCATGTGCAATGAGTGTCACAACAGATCCGTGGCCACACAAGCTTCTATATCTTTCCAATTCCAGCTTGTTCTTGGCCAGCACAATTCCCTTAAAGTGTTTGTTCTCATTCTCCAGTAATACATTTCATTCACTTAACCTTGTATGACACAGCACTCCAGGGACTGAGGCCATAACATCCTGGGAGCGATCAGACTCTCAGATGTGGTTTGTTTATAGTGAGTCTTCAGTGACAGGGAACCATAGAGGAAGTAAAGAAAGAACACTGAAGACAAACTTCACTTCTCATGTACAGCTGATTAAATACACTTGTTGCACACAAACACACTCCCAAATTTACACACACAAATTCAGACACCCTGTTTCACGAATATAGTGTTTTCACACTTTCGCTCATAAAGGCTACCTATAAATGGACTGTTTGATTGACAAACACAAAGATGTTCCAGCTGCTCTTAGACGATAAAGACAGAAAGCTAAAATGTGGCCGTAAGCCAGAAACATAACGATCTGAAATGGAAATGGGGAAGTGACAGTGTTGTATTTCAAAGTGTGTTGTTGCTTTTTGTTGATTGATTTGTTTTCACATTTAGAGTAAAATATCATGACATCTCTTCAAAGCTCTCACAGCAGTTCTGCAAGTTTTTAGTTTCCTGAGATTTTTTTCATACTTTTTTTTTTATTACCATTGGCAGGGGGATTCTCTGAACATGAACCTGCAAGTGGATTTTGGAGACGGCAATACAGTCACATACTCCAATCTCAGCTGGGCTAAAGATGGCATCAAGCATGTTTACAAGACGGCTGAGATATTCCGTGTGACCGCCATGGCTGAAAACAGCCTGGGCATCGACACTGCCACCCTCTTCCTGCACATCACCTGTATGTGATCACAGACCACTATTGCACTTGTGTATGACATTAAACTGTAACATGTGTTGTGATGTGTAGCCCTTTAGCACTGTATAGAAATCACTCACCAAACCAGTATAGTGTGCATCCTGAGTAGGTGGGTTACACTGCAGATGGTATCAGAGAGTGGACACAGGTGCGTCATTTTGCCTGCATTGGGTTCTGTGTTTCAGGCTCAGTGGAGCATTTGCATCTCTCTGCTCCTGTTGTGGCCTTACAGAACACAGAGGTCAACCTCACGGCTCTGGTCTGGCCTGTATACTCTAGAATACTCACATACTTCTGGTGGTTTGGAAACAGCACTGAGGTACCATAACAGATGACCATCTGAACGAAACCACATTTTTCTAGTTTGATCTCTGGATGTGTTCAACACCTGTTCTGGATGTGAAGACAGTCTGGCATATGATGAGATGTTAGCGGTGATATTTCCTTCATTACACTGCAGCCAGTGGTAACGCTAGAGGGCAGCATCTCCCATCAGTTCCTGGAAGAAGGAGCAGCTACAGTCACAGTGCAGGTGTCCTCAGGGACCTCCATACTGCAGGACAGCAAGACCATTGCAGTTAAAGGTGGGTGGAGCCCTGATTGCTGTGAACCGTAGCAGTTCACTCGAAAGCCCATTCCTCTAAAATGCAAGGTGGTCTCCATGAATGTCAACTAGACCTTCATCATACATTCACAGAATTCTTCAAATCACTACTGCTCTCCTTTTCTACCAACCTGGACGAGCATAACCCTGACATCCCAGAGTGGAGGCAGGACGTGGGCAATGTTGTGAAGGCATCATTGGTGAAGGTGTGTGCACTTCTCTATGGGTTCACACACAATTCATTTACTGAGTCAGGTTCTAAATGAGTCAGTATTTACTGAGTTTGATGGCAGCTATTCTAATTTGGTGGAATGAACATTAATTACCTGAGAAGCAATAATTTGCTCTTTTCAAGTGAGGGGCGAGTGAGTGTAGGATAATTTAGGTACCTTGGGATTGTGTTCATAATACGTGATTATGTGGGACTGGCAGGCAGATTTGGGCAGTGCTGGCCTGTTTTGTAAAAACTGCACTGGTCTCTGGCAATGAATTCGATGTTAAGCATTTGGGAAAAGCTTGATTTTCTTATGATATAAATGGTGATAAACCATGAATAACAATTTTTTAAAAAATCAGATTATGGAAAGGATTGGTGGAAGTTAATATTCTCTGCAGTGCCATAGGACTGTCAGTGTGACAGAGCGACAGGGTGACAGGGTGACAGGGCAAGGGGCCTGATAATGACAGGGCAAGGACCTTGGCAATCCAAGACAGCCTCAGAGGAGTTTCTGCTTTTGCAGTTTGTGAGGAGGCAGCTGAGATGGTTCATGCCTGTTACCCCACATTGGCTTTCACTGGAGCTGTTTCAGACACTTTCCACTTGACAGACATCACAGGGCAAATTCAGGGCATGCTAAAGGGATTATATCATTCATCTAGCATTGGGACACCTGGGAATTCCTCAAGAGGAACAGGAATCTATTGCTGGGGACATGGAGGTCAGGGCTGTCTTACTCAGGCTGATTCTACTGGGACCCTCACTTTGACAGGCACTTCCTACTGGAAAATGTGCCACTCAATTCCTAATAATCATACAGGGCCATCTGATTCCCCAGTCAGTTAAGTGTAAGAATCCTCAGAATCCCGACGGTACCCAATCAGTTGTATTTGATTTAATGGTCGCCATCTACCAGTAGTATTTAGGACAACATCATTGTTTTCCTAATATGTAATGTTAGGAGGTAATAGTAGGAGCAAGCAAATGATGACCTTATAGCTGATACACATGAATGGTAGCTTGTTTTTTGTGGGAGTGGAACTCCAGAGGCTTTTCCTGCTTTTTGTCATGTCATGCTCTGCTAAAGTGCAGTCTTGATGTCAGTACTGTACATCAGCGTATGCCCCTCGGACACCAGTTAGATCTTATGGAGCTGTGTCTTTGCTCACGTGTGGCTGCACTTTGTGGCAGGTGGCAGGTGTTCCTGAGCAGCACCTGCTGGTGTCAGTGTTCCCAGGTCTCCCCACTACAGCAGAGCTCTTCCTGATACCCCACACTGACCAATCAGGTGTCAGGAGAAGCAGTGAAGAAGAGCTGGTGCAGGTAATGTGCGATTTGATCCCAGTAAAGCCCTGCTTTGTAGAAATATCAAAGCACTCTGAGATATTACAAACTGTCCATTACAAAGCAATGTGAATATACCATAGCTTGTTCAAGATTGTAATTTACCAAGCCAGAGACAGAAAGTTTTCAGTTATGTTTCTGCTGGAAGTGGAGTATATGCATGTTTTCAAGGTCGTGCTTTCATCATTGCATAAGCAGTGTCTGGGTGTCTCAGACAGACACGGAGAACTGTTTATAAGTCTAATGTATTCTCTCAACAGTTTTCAGACATTTTGACTAGTGCTCTGAACCAAAACCTGGTCAGATTTGAGCTGAAACCTGGCGTTCAAGTAACTGCGTACATCACACAGTTAACTTTGGGTAAGGAACTAATATGTCCAAAGATAAATTAACTTTAAACTTTTTATTCAGTGAAAGCTCATCTGTGGGCCTAAGCCAATTATATTGTAGAGCTGTTTTGCCTATAGTGTCTGTTCATCATTTGATGTGTACAGGAGAAAGAGACAGATAGAGGGTAAGAATCAAATCTGCTGTCCTGTATGTACGAGTCACAGATCCTCCTTAATAAACACCAAGCGAAAGCAATTGGTCTGCAGCAGTTTGTCATGAGTGAGCATGGCAGGTAAAAGTAAAGTGACCATTTTCTGAAAAGAACATATTCTCCTCACACCTACAGCTCCTCTAGTGGATTCCACGTCCAGAAGGAGCAGCTCTGCTGTGTTAATGCTTCTCTCTGTGCTGTTCGTGGGTCTCACCATTTTTTTAATTTACAAGTTCAAAAGGTATGTTTTTTTTTAACACGTGACACATGTTCTACTGCCTTATTCATATAGCCCTTTACATATTAGCAAACATAACCCATAAAATCCAGTTTATGGAATGTTAATTATATCCACACTTCTTCAAAATTGATTGTGACTGATTGTGTCACTGTTATGCAGGAGGTAAAATCAGACAATCACGATATGAGCAAGTTTATGTGAGATATTCTAATAGCAGGAAAAAAGTAAGAAGCCCTCTCTGTGCCTACTATCATTTATGTGACTAGCAGCTGTCTGACTCGAAAGCTTTCTCTGTACCCAATCATTTACACCTATATGGCTTTTTAGTGTCAGGTATTCCATATGAAAATCCTCACTTATTATAAAACTACAATTAATATAATATACAATTCATATCTCACTTTAGAAATTTATACATTTATTAAAATGTGGTTTAAATTTTACACCTGACAAGAAAGTAATTATGGACTGTGCTGACCATCACAGATTCAGTGGAGTAACCTTGATTAAATTAAACAGGAAGCAATTTTAGATTATCTTTTCTCTGGTGTGCTCATCTACAAAGAATATTAAGCAAGGGTGAAAGAAGCATGTCTGCTGTGCGTCCACAGACTTCAGTGTGTAGTTAGAGTACGCATACATGCTATCACCAGCACATAGGAAGCAATGAAAACACAATAGAACGTAAGGTGTCAGTCAGAGCCAAGGCCAAGGTTACCTAACATGTATAAACAGGGTGTGATTTATAAAAAGAAATGGGGGCGTCTTAAATTTTTTTGCCTTGAAATTGAGAAGACATTAATATCAAACACACAATATATTCACAGACTGTTAAAATTATAAAAGTATAGAAAATGTGTGTTAAAATAATAAAACTACAGAAAATCTGTTATGAGCTGATGTTGTGTACTTTCCAGTATTCCTTCATGGGAGACAAAATGCACCCCCATCAGAGATTAAAAAAACAAGAATAACCAGAGCAGGGATATCAAATGCAGAAGCAGGGAAATTCCTCCACCCCCTGGCAATTCACACACTGTGAATAACATGTGTTACATGTTCATGCAACAGTACAGAGGGTGTCAAACACACAGGAGAAGGTTGTCTAACATGTACATGTGTTCATTGAACAGCACAGAGCGTGTGTAACAGAGAGGCCAAGGCTATCTAATATGTACAACACGTGTTCACTGAACAGCACAGAGGGTGTGTAACAGAAAGGCCAAGGCTATCTAACATGTACAACACGTGTTCACAGAACAGCGCAGAGGGTGTGTAACAGAAAGGCCAAGGCTATCTAATATGTACAACACGTGTTCACAGAACAGCGCAGAGGGTGTTGAACAAAGAGGCATATGTTATCTAACATGTACAACATGTGTCCATGAAATAGTACAGAGGGTATCAAACAGAGGCATGGGTTATCTAACATGTACAACACATGTTAATGGAACAGTACAGAAGGTGTCGAACAGCGAGGACAAGGCTATTTAACATGTACAACATATGTTCTCAGAACAGTACAGAGGGTGTTGAACAGAGAGGCCAAGGCTATTTAACATGTACAACATATGTTCTCAGAACAGTACAGAGGGTGTTGAACAGAGAGGCCAAGGCTATTTAACATGTACAACATATGTTCTCAGAACAGTACAGAGGGTGTTGAACAGAGAGGCCAAGGTTAAAGAATAGATTCATAGAACATAACGTGTACAGTACATGCATAGGGTGTTATTTACCAGCAGTCATGTCATTTTCACAATTTGAGTTTGACAGAAGACATTTATGTTCACATTGGTTTCACATAAAAGGAACATTAGCTGTGAAGCTGAAAAGGCTCATTAGCTGATGTAAAGGAGTCTTCAAACGGCTTTGAAATTGAACAAAATGAAATGTGGTAATGAAATTACTGTGTTTAAGCAAACATTTGTAAGATCTTGTCCCTTGAATAATTTTATTGAGCTATAAAGGGAATAAACAAAAACAAGAGCTCTTATCACGTCTTTTTAAATTAAGTAATCATCAAAGACGAAAGCAGCTTGCATAGAACGTAAAGCAGACTGACAGAATTCTAAATAACCAGCATTATACTCACCATCGCAGAATTTTTGTACAGACATCTATGACTCTTATCGCCTACTTGGCAAATGAATGTGCTCAGCAAATTAACTTGAATACCGCCTGTGTGGCTTTGTGGGAGGTCTGCTGATTCAGAATGTATTGCCATTTTTTACCAGTTTGTGACTCTGAATAAAAGAATCTGTGACTTGAATAACATGCTAATTTATGAAGCGTAGAAGTCCGAACTGTGTCTTCTGCCAGCGTGCTTATCTAATTATGTACGAGACACCGGTGACTAACAGACCGTGTTTTGCATAAGAAATCATATCAGGAGCCACAAGTGCAGTTGGGCTGTCTGTGCGTCAGTGGGCTCCGCTTGATTTAAAACATTTAGACAACTATGTTTCAGAACAAGGCGGCACGGTGGTGTGGTGGTTAGCACTGTCGCCGCGCACCTCCGGGCCTGGGGTTCCATTCCTGCCTTAGGTCTGTGTGCGTGGAGTTTGCATGTTCTCCCTGTGCTTGGTGGGTTTTCTTTGGGTGCTCCGGTTTCCTCCCACAGTCCAAAGACATACAGGTTTGGTTGATTGGTGTGTCCAAATTGCCTGTAGTGTGTGTGCCCTGTGGTGGGTTGGCGCCCTGCCCTGGGTGTTCCCTGCCCTGTGTGCCCTGGGATGGGCTCCAGGCTTCCCTGTGACCCTCACCAGGAATAAGTGGTTAAGATAATGGATGGATGGATGGATGTTTCAGAGCACTGACTTCTTTTCTCTTGCAATTCCTCCTTAGGAAAATTCCTTGGATCAATGTCTATGCCGAGGTTAACCATGAGAAGGACCAGGAGATGATAAGCTCTGTGAATCAGAGTGGCAGCATACCTAAAATTCGCCTGGGCGAGTTCACGTCACCTACGGAACTCTTAGACAACAAACTGGAGATTCGAATTAAGGGTAAATTATATGTTAGCATGAGGTGCCTGTCTCAGTTTTAACAGCACGTGCATCGCAGAGTGCTTCAAAATATCTTCCTGGCTTCAGAAATAATTTGAAGCATACCAATGTTGCCTAGCTACATACCTCTGTGTACCTTATCAGAGTACACTGAAAGGCCAGCCTGTATAACTTCAAAGGTCTTTGCTGACCACTGGGACAGTAGCAGTAAGGGGGACAGCAATGTAATCACCAGTGCATTAGACGCAGGTCAGCTTCAGCTTCAGTTTCTATAATGTTCCTCTATATAAGCAACCAGTAGCTTAACGGTGTCATGTATTGATGCCTTCATTGTCTACAGTCAGACAACTGGACAAGTGTTCACAGATGCATGGTGTTCCATTGAAATCATGGTAGGCCTGTGCTCACAAGCGTTTTACATGTTAACTATGAGCTATATGGGAATATGACACTATGATAAAAGGTTTCAGTCCAGACGTTTGCCTTTTTGGCAAACCAGAATGAAAGCCAGCTTTTCTCCATTTTTCAGAACCTGCCAGGACTGGGGCTGGTGAGGTCACACGAGACATGCCCAGCTGTACAAGTGTCTAGCCCAGGGGACCACACCAGCATATGTGGAGCGCCTTTCTTTTGTAAATCTGACATAACAATCAATGTGAATACTTTTTTAACAACCTTATTTATTTATACAACTTGCATGGACTGTCTTTTAAGGCTTTTTTGCTTTATCTGTAAAATGTACCTGTTTTACTTTGGTTTGTTTTAGACTTTAGTTTTGAGACTTTACAAAACAATAAGCAAATGTGAATTGTCTTGTGTATTTTGCTGTAGTTATTAAGTCGGTGTGTCCTTTTGAGAAATATACATGCACCTCCTCTTGGAAATGCAATGTCTCTGCAAGTGAAGACTTGTGTATGGCATATAGAAGCCAATGAAGTCATACAACTGCAGGATTAGCCAAACAGCATCACTTGTAACCCCAACATTAACCCCTTATCTGTTTCTGAACTGGCCACCTTAAATGCAACTTTAATCAAACTGTTTGCTCTAAATATTGTTGCGGCACAGTGATCCGAGACATACTATGGTCTAAGGTAATTCTAAAAATTTGTAAGTTAAAATATTTTGCATGGCTCAAGTCAGCGAATTATGTTAAAGAAATTCAGGGTGGCATTCAGGGTGGCCAGTTAGGCTCCCATCTTGGCCACCTCTCTGACTTCACTGTAAACTATGTTAAGAATATTTCAAATTCACTTTGAGTCACACATCTCTAAACAAATGGTTTTTCCAGATTTTAATTATATGCCAAGTCCCCACCCTAGTACTAATAAGTGACAGTCCACCTGCTTCCCACCCTGTACCTTCACCTGTATTGCAGTTCATATTGCCTGATAGGCTGTAGGTCCCCTATATCTATGACCAGGATCTGTGCTCTTTTCACCTTTTCACTTACCAAGCATTGTCCAATGAACAATTCCAAATCATGTTAGAAAAAAAATCTTTAAAGAGTTTTTTAAATTGTGTCCCAGAACTTTAACTGTACTTCAACTGAAACTCTTTGATCTGAGTATCAGAGGGTGACCCATGTCTTTGTCCATAGCCTCTTGATAAAACAACAAAGGTCAACAGTCAGGCAACAGCCAATCTGCTCATAACCAGAAAACTAGCCATTTAGATTTGTCGTCAGTTTGTCCGAAACTGCATGGATAAGACTGCGTTTTCATCAAATTTCTGCAGTGTTGTCTGAGCTAACTCTAAGAAAATTGTGAAATCCAAATAATATACACTGTCATATGCATTTTTATTTCATTTTAACTTTCAGCATTTACATGAATATACAGTGGTTTCTAAATAATAATTTCAGGGCCTAGGGTGGTGGGTGCATTAAACTTTAAATCAAACTATAAATTTCAAATGCATGCACAACTGATAAGTTCCATGTTTATTTAACCTTTTTTTTACCGTAACAATACAGCTGTTTTGAAACTGTTCCAAATAAATGTATTTTTCTACTGCATGTACTGTTGTCTTACTTGAAAAGCCTGTTTGTTGTATTATAGAAATAGTTCAGTACTTTCACCCAATGTCTTTTACAGAAATCACATAAAATCACTGGCGGCATCACATCCTTGTGTAACATGACACCCTGTGGTGGATTATTCATTATTTGATGTCTGCTACAGCACTCAGAGCATAAAACTGACCAGTAATCTTGCTGTACTGCTTTTTAATATTTGGATGTTCTTCAGCAGAATTTCAGTACAACATCTGAGGCATTTAAATGGCCATAAAGACATCAGAGCTCAGTGCACCACAGCTAAAGCAATAATGTGCTTCTGATTTCCACTGACAACATATTCATACCTTCTCTCTGTTTCATATCTTGGTATTTTTAGGCTGTAGACACACACACCAGACACACACACATACACACACATCCACGGCTGCCTGGAATGCGATGTGTTTCGAATGTCTCTGGTGATTCATGATCCCCGCAGAGAGCACACTTACCTGTTCACAGCCTGCCGACACAAAGCCGCACTCGTTTGATGAAAGATCTCTGATACTACCGATGGCTACATTGTCATTACAGAGCTCTGCCTCTGGTGTTACCCTCTCCACCTTTCAAAGGTGCTCCATCATTTAACAAAATCCAGGACTGCCAGACCACACTTCTGTATCCAATGAATATCCTTGACAGCAAGAAAGCATGGAAAAAGACACATTTCTCTTCTGTTGGCAGAGGAGTTGTACTCACATGCCAGGAGTGAGATTCATCTCCTTCCACCTGATGTGTGGACTGTTAGTTAAAATGCAAAGCCAGTGCTTTAACCTTTACTGAGACTTACCCACTGACAGTCTTGTGGGTTTCAGAGAAAGACACATTATTATCATGACACAGTGGATGTCATCCATGGCTGGCCTGAGGGGAACCAAGCACAGCCAGTCAATTTCTACAGGCCCAAAATGAATAGCTGTATTGTCTGGCAAGTGTGGTTGATTATGTTCTTTCTAAATGAAACATGGAGACTCAGTCCACTGAGTGCCCTAGAAAACGACGGGGTCACAGGGTGACTAGACTTTGCTTTTTGTTCTTTTGACGAGTAATAACTTGGCTGTGTGCAGGTATCTTGTAGGCACGTACTTTCTTAAAGCAAGAGGGAGTTGGAGAGGCAGGTGTGTGGAGAGCTCAGTTAACTATAGCTTAAGGAGAGTCAGGCAACCCACCAACAAATTAAGGTTTGTGTACATCTAAACAAGGCATGATGAAAGTAAATTTAGGGACTATAGGGTTAGTGCCCAAGTAAACCTGATATCATGAAAATAACATTAACCAGTATAGGGTGAGTATTCACAAAAACATGATATGGTAAGTGTACATTTAACCACTGTTAGGTAAACACAACATGGTATGGATAAAATTAAGCATTTCTTTATGAAAGCTAAGCTATGTATTACACAGTGAGGGCAAAGTCCAGCTAAACATAACATGGTGAATGCATATTTAACCATTGCACGAGCGCTGTAGTATCCAGAAAATACAGTAATGACAGCTATGGTAGCCACAACATGTTCTCCCATTTATCTTCCTCTGTCAAATCAGAGCTGTGTTTACAGAAGTCTACAAACAACGGGGGAATTATACTTGTGCTTATAATCTTCATGACATTTTAAGAACATAAAATGAAGAGTTTCTGTGTATAAAAATTATCAAACAGGAGCGCTGCATTTTCTTTTTAAAAGTATTTTTCATCACTGCAGCCTTCGTTGGAATTTTCGCAGACGAGCTTTCACTTTCCCTGCGTAATGCACAACATCCATCACTTTCATGTCCGAGAGTCTTTATATTAATGCATCCTGGTCGAGTTCATCGCTTCCTTTTCATTCACATTAAGTGGGCATCTGTCAAATTTCCTGTGAGAGCCAGAATGCATGAATGCATTTTATAGAACATATAAGACACATATGACTATTAATTACAAAGAGAAGGAATAATGCACATTGTGAATTTTTGAAAAAGGTTAAAGGCTATTGCTACAGTAGACTGAGATCAGTTCTAATCACAAAAACCAAAGAAAATCAATGGTAAAATATCAAACTTTCAAAATTTGTTATTTGCCACATACACTTATTGTACAGTAGCAGGGTTCCTACTTATTCACAAATACTGAGTAATGAAATATTAAATACAACAATAATGTGAAAAAGTTACACATTATGCATTAAACTCTGGAAAGACATGTAAATCCATACCTCCAGGTGGACCCCAAAACGTGCTACATAGTAAGCTTGTAGCCTGCAACACCAACAAAAATAAAATATTTAATAATTCTTATTCTTTGCACTGTATATGAAATACAACTCAAACCAATATTATTTCTGTAGCTGTGTTGCTCCACTTATACATAATATTTTTGCATTTGTCTGTTCTGCCAGTCTTTTACCCTACTCAGCACATTATCCTTTGCAGGGTCACAGATGGCCTACAGCCCAGGGTACAACCTGGCCAGGGTGCCAACTCAGAGTTCCAACCCATTGGAGGATACACACCCAGGCCAGTTCCCAATTCACCTGACCTGCATGTCTTCAGGCTGTGGGAGGAAACCCACGCAAGCACAGCAGAACATGGAAGCTGCACAAACAGTGCTGAGTTCCAGAGTCAAACCCACAGCCCTGGAGGTGTGAGACAACAAACCTTCCCATCATGTCATGCTGTGGTACATTTTGTAATTGTTATTGATCTTATGCCTAATTTCATAAAATTTAGGACCTCCCATAAATTCTAAAAACTGAATTGTGAAGCAGAGTGAGTGTTGAGGTTATTGCTGTGAGCTCTTGCCAATGCGCTCACACACTCGCAGTATTCACTGATTTTGCTTACTGCTCCCCCACTGGTTATGAAGGTGCCAAGTATAGGATCCAGCTCCTTGGAGAAGCTACTCCTATAAAAAAATATTTACTTTGCCAAATCTCTTCCCACTCTGTAATTTCATGTGTCTTTTAAAACAGTCAGTTGTCTGTTTTGATATCCTGAGTTTCTGAAATTTCAACATTTTTAAAATTTGTTGGCATTATTGTTTTTACCAGTTGCAAAATGTGAATTTGAATTTGTTGTGTTCCTATGATAACTGAGGCCCAACTGGAGCTCCTTTCTTTCCAAGACTTTCTAACATGTACAGAACTTAATGCTTTTTGGTCATCTTAACAAAATACAAAGCAGAGTGGTAAGCTGTAGCCTTTACTGACCACTAGGTCGGGCAATGCCTTCCTTTCCCATACTCATGTTAACCATCACATAGGGCTTTGGCCTGAACTATTACTGCCACAATTTAATGTATACACGGATATGCTTACACCCCTCATGTAGACATTATTGTTTTTGTAGGAGAACAAGACTGATTAGTTCCAAGAACAGAACCAGAAAAAATGCAAAACAATGAACTAAATTAAGATTTCATTTTTGTTTTATTTAACCTGAGTTTTCAAAGGAGGCATGAAGAATGGAAATCTACAATATGCCTGTCTTCCAAGGTGAGGAGTAATTTAGTACCATATCCCTGAAATTATGAAACATGAAGACACGTAGAACTACCACTATAAAATTAAAACTCATAGTAATTTTGACTGTTGAAAAAATAAGACTTTTTTTGCATAACTTCATTTTAGCATTGTAAAAAAAAAAATCACATTTCTTTTATGAAGAGGAAATATTCTAACTGCACCAGAATGGTTTGTTAGTGTGCAAACAAACCTCTCCATTATTGAAGGACCACAAGATAGACATTAGATGTATTGGTTATGCAGGCAATTAACCAAAAGCCTCCGAAACTATTATTCATTGCCTGAATGAAAAAGAAACCGTATTGCTACTATAAATCACCATTATTAATGCCTTCTGAGAGTATATATTCACTTTCAGGGGTGCTGAGATAATTATTCTCAGAGTCCAATATCAATATTGCTTATTCAATAATTTCTGAAAAAAAAATGCAGGCATTTGTAAATGAAAACAGTTTGTGTACCAATAGTCATTCAGCCCAATACCCAGGGCAGGCTTTGAACCACAATAATGCTGTATTCATTCATTTATTCATTCATTCTGTAGCCCCTTATCCTGGACAACATTACAGTGGTAACTGGAGCCCCAGAAACGACAGGGTGTAAGATAGAGTAAACTGGCATGCAAATCCATCACAGTACATACTGTATATACAGTGTATAATTTAAATAATGTTAACTTGGTCATTTACCAACTTCTAAGTGTTAAAAAACACTGAAACACTAACACTGTATAACAGAATGTATAGAAAGCAAAGTTGTACTGATGTGATTACATCATCATTGTCAATGATGAGATGATGATGGTGGGAGTGGTGAAAATTGTATTATTGCTAGTTATAATAGTGATGATGATGATGATGATGATGATGATGATGATGACGACAACAACGACAACAGGGGTGGTGAAAATGATTGGGATGATAATAATGGTACTGGTGATGGCAGTAAGAATTTGTTCTTCTCAGGGTTAAATCCCTGATTAATGTTTCACTATGAACTCCCACTTTTCAGCTGTGGTCAAAATGAACCCTTCATACACAGCCATGCTATCTGTTCAATTAATTAATTCAGAGACTTAGCAAATTAAAATTCCTGTGCCTCAGACACAGCACTATATAACTTAGGTGAAATGCATCATTGCAGCGTAAAGTGCTGGCCAATCTGGTTCAACCTAAACAACGGTAGAAGAACAGATTACAGCAGTCAAACAGAAATGGACAAAAGCTACAACATGAATGGTGAGATTGTAATTGTTCAAAATGTGGCTGTACAGTATACTGTGCACAAGGGCATCACTAGAACGTCTGGGCACTCTGACAAAATGTTACCTAGGGCCCCTTGTACAAGTTATATTTTTAAAGTTATCCTAACACTTATTCACACAGAAGAGCAAACAGTACAGTGTAATGTGTTATCCAGAACATTATGCTTTCTCAGACTATGGAGGCTGCAGCCCCAAGATCTTGCAGTGCAGATGGCTGAAAATCAACGATCAAAGAAAACCTTACGCTCTTCTTCTTTCTTGTTGTTGGTGTTTAATTCAAATGCACCTTACTGCCGTCAACAGTATCTCAATGGTGACATTACTGTCAGTTTCAGTTTTAACGGTACCAAGTCATTGCATTTGAATTAATCCATTCTGTGTCGGAGGGGTGTATGGAACACTCATGCATTGTTATAATATATTATCATAATACATGATAACGGTTTCTGTTTTTGTTTTCATTGTTCAAAGCTGAATTATATTATTGTATCTTTTCATTATTTTTCATCATTTTTATATATTCAAGGACCCCTGTGAAGTGTTGCACCCCCTGACACTGTCAGCGTAGTCATGGCCCTGGAACGGCCCTGACTGTGCGTACTGTACATACTCTGCTATTATTAAATCATATCTGCACATTCATATACCCGAAATACTCAGGTAAAGGTCCAGACAAACAGGAAATAAATCAGAAAAAGCGGTCACAAGAGTGACCTCTATAAGCTCTTTTCATGTTTATACTGATTAATCTGAGACTCACATGAAAAGAAAGGGATGCATCCCATCATAAATGGGACTGTTTGTCCAAAGACAATCACATGGTCCCAGTAAGCAGGTCCCTGTTGAAGGATGATCATCGTGTCTCACTGACAGTTTGATGATGAAACAGTAGCAGGTCAGCTGGCATTAACTCTGTTGTCAGCGCAAAAAACGCCACCTAGATATCCCCCAGTCCTGTGGCACCTGAGACAGTCAGAACTCACGACTGTAATTGAAAAAGATTGATTACGCTGAAGGATGACAGTAATGGGTATTGATACATGACAAAAGCTAAGCAGAACTTTCAATATTATGGTAATCAGACACGCCAAAATCGACAAACTAAAGTAAAAGGACAAAGGTCAGCAGTAGTTTGGCTGAAAAGAAGCGAACGCACACAAGGTACGTGCTGCTCTTGCCTGACCTCAGAGGAGCCCTAGTGCACATGAGTGATGCCATGTGCTCCCCTGATGGGTCACAGCAGCCAATCATTACTATCGTGCTACTGTCATTGGTGCTTACAGAGAGTGGGGAGCAGGAAGCCATGGATGTGCAATCTCACATGAGTCAAACTCATCTTAAATTACTTCACAATCTGTTCCACTGTCAGTTTGTCCCACCTGGTTTTATATGTTAATGTACATACACTGTTTCAATAATGGCAGGACAGGCAGAAGAGAGGCAGGCCCTTGTGTATAGTTAACTTTTTTTTAAGGCTTGTGTTCCCCCAATCTCCAGTAAATTCTCTTCATTTCTTGCATTATAACATGCCTCTCTGATCCTCCAGTCACTTGTACTGTCTCTCCCACAGTGATGTGAGTATTGTGTTCTCATGCAGGTTTGTACAGAGTATGTGTCAAAGGTCTGCTGGTGAATTGGTGGTGAATGAGTCAGTGTTTTATCAAATGCATTCAAGTAAGTAGCTAACTAATGAAGAAGTAGCTATCAAAGTGCATGATTATAAATACCTTTGAGTATCAGAGTTGAAAAAAATTTAAATAGCTAACCCCAGTAATACCTCAGGCACACAAAACAGTCTCAACAAGACTGTTCAAAGACCAGTACACACTCAGCACAGTTATTAAGCCACACCCAGAGCTGGTTTGTGTGTCTGAACTAGGCAAGCTCAATGCACAAATATAGTTCACTGAATCAAAGCGGGGGCTCACTGGCTGTGATAGGGCCCTGGGCAACCGTCTAACTCACCTAATGGATGGGCTGGCCCTGGCCACTCACAACTCTAATTTGCTGACCAACGAGCCATTGCCAAGAGAGGCATCCTCGTTGTCAGAATGACATCATGGCTGCCCTATAAACATGGCTAGCAGTTTTTATAGCTTATCAGCTTCTACAAAATTCAATCCACTTTCACACAAAACACTCTGACAATATGTGACCATTTTCAGCTAGAATGCCTTTCTGGAGTTCCTTTTTTATTTCTGACATGCTTCATTTGTTTTATCTACCCCATTTAGCTTATTAATTGTGATACAAATGATTTATTCAATGCTTAATTCTTTTTATTATTATTTTTTACTGGTTAAAATTAGACCCCTGCTTAAATAATTACTTTTTCTCTGACTGCGTGGCAAAGGTCAGGAGTCAGTGTCTGTATTCGAGCAAGCAGGGATGTAGGTACAGTTAGTGAAGTTACATTTCTAATCTGGCTGTGACATCTTATGAAGCAGGTTTTTAAAAAGAGTGCCCTACATCTCTCTGCGTCTCTGCACAGTAACAAATTTTGTACAGGTGTCCAGGCTTTGTGTACATTCCCAACACACATTGCCTCATGTGATTTATAGCACTGTTACAATTGAGGACAATGAGATGCTTAGGTAAAGATGTATACCTTGAAAAAATGTGAACAGGAACAGGTGAGGGCATACAGGTGTACACATGCAGCTGGAGGTATATAGCATACATAAAGGTACAAGTGAAATGTTTAATTTCCATTGAGACATACCAATAAATCACAGGTGAGGCTTTTTGGCCATTACATTAAGATAACAGTGGGGGCATTTTCATTGTGAATGTTACTGTTAGTGTCAAATTTGCAATTTATGATTTCAAATTATTGCCACGTGACAGTAAGCAGCTGATAAATGGGCCTGTTTTGTTTTTGTTTCCTGTAGGTTCACGTTCTAGAAAGTTAAGGTTCCTTAAGAGATTTAATATCATTATACAAAATACTCAACAAAAATGTTTCTTTTTTTTAACAAAAATGTGCAACATTTGTTACATTTTAAGTTGATATTTAATAACTTAGCAAAATGTTTTATTAAATGTGTCTGCAAAATTTTTTGTAAAGCTTTCTTAAACCATTTAAATTAATGAAATGCTGACATCTAGAGGTAGTCATACAAAAATATCTTTTGTAAAAATCTAGCTGGTGGACTAGTGTTTTGAATTAAACTATCAGGGTTCAAGACCTTTATTTGGTATTTGGACTAAATATACATGAGCATTGGAATTTTTGCATGGTTCTCTCAGTAAAAGTCTTAGTCTAAGACATTGGTAGGTCACAGAAATGGGGAGGAAACAATGAAAATTACAAAAACACAGACAATAAATACCAGTAACAACAGATCTCAATGACAATAACAATAAATACACAACCATATAAAAAAACAAACAGTAACATCTCTGTAAGCTACATGCAATTTGTACAGCCAGATGCCTGCAATGACAGTGTAGTCTAATAACTACTGGGGAGAAGCTATTTTGATAGCATGACTCAGGACTGGCTTTGATGCATCCTGCTTTCTGGTGTGGTAAGGTTGTAATCTGAGTTCCACCACGTGAACATAGAGCAACCAGGGTGGTGGGGGAAGAGAAATAAAATTAAATGCCTATACACAGAAGAAAAAAAGTAATATGGTCTGGCTGGAACAACACATCTGGAAAATCAAAAATCAAGGCCATGACTGGTTTATGCCCTGAATAAAGAATAATCACATATAAAAAGGCTATGTGTCTAATATCTAATGCCATGCTCGACTGAGCCCCTGAAAAACAACTTATTTATTGTTTACTTAGAGACATTTTTTTCTGGAGGATTAATAGAGATACAAAATAATATAAACACTTTAGTGTAACACAAGACAAGCATATTGCTGTGGCTAACAGTATCAGGAGTCCTAAGGTATACATCCACTAGGAAAAAAGACTCCTTTACCTGATCCAGTCGCAGGTCAACAGTAACATGTTTTTTCTGAATGTCTGGCTTTGATGAAGAAGTGTTCTGCTATTGCTATAATTTTAGAGTGAACTGTGCTCCACTTCACCAAGTGCTGTAAACAACTATTAGTATTTTAGCAACCGATGGGCTTCAAAAGTAATTAATTCTGAGGAGCTCAAGGATTCTACCTCAACCCAGTGATGTGGGATGGAATTAAATGCACTTTACCACAAACCCATGGTGCAGTATGGAAAGAGATTACGAAGTGGTCACATTGAAAAATTTACGAGGTAAAAAAATTGCATATTAGTATATTTGAATTTGACCGACTGAGCAAAAAGATGCCTTTGAAAATGTTCTCACCAACTGGTCTCTAATAAAATCTGCTGAGGTGTGTCTGTGATATTTTCTCTAAAATATAATGAGGACATTAAAATTAATATACAATGGTCTTGTTTAGCCTGGGAGTGCCAACCAGCTGTTTAAAGATTAAAGCCTCTTTTTGCTAGTCTATTATGACAAATCAATATTTGTTCATTGCTCTTACTTTGGAAATAACCTGCTTTATATTTTAACTTATGTTCATACTGCTATTCAATCCTGGCAAAGATTACTGTGTTTTCAGGAATCGAAATTGAAGCTGAAATTCAAGCTACTGGTACAATGTTAATGCAAAGTCAGTCCTTTACTTTGTCCCACAAGATCGTTCAATATTTTTAAACATATGATCAATAAAAGAAATGTGAACATTACAAATGCTTCATATGTTTCAATGAAGATTCTCAGACATCTAAGCGGAGCTGTCTGGAAGTTGAATCATGTCAACTGGACTTCTTTCTTCTTGATATTCTCTTCTCTTATCCTCCAGGGTGGTTTACTCACTTGGATAAGCTGTCATTGTTCAGCCAATGAGCCTATCCAAGTAAGTTAACCACCATGGAGGATAAATATGGGGTCCCTGACCAGTTTCAACTCAGGCTGAAAAAGCTACTTGGATGAGTAGTGAAACATTCTTACAAGAAGAAAGAAGTCCCGCTTACGTGATTTAACTTCCAGACTGTTTTATATGCTGCAGCTGCTATGTGTTCTGCGCCTTCAACATTGTATGCATTTCTTTCAGCAGAAATTCACACAACTCAAAGACACAATCTCAAAAATTCCTGTGAAGGGCGTCTGCTTTCATTGTCGAGGGGAAAGATACGAAGGAAATCAATTTCTTGTAATATGAGAATTTCAGACAGTGCTGTGGATCAAACGAACAACACAAGCAACATTTTTCCAAGTGGGTCCTGGCTAACGCAAACATAATTCATCCAAGTAGTTACTAGCTACCATGACGCATTCAGTTAGCATACAGTAACCATGAGATGATACCATAAAAGTCATTCTGAGCCTCCTGTGGAGCATGTAGTGAATGGCAGCTGCATGTTATATTTAATTACCGTAGGCCTCCCTCTGAATGGACTGCTCATGTTGGCCACGTAGTCATTAAATAGCAAACTGTTTTACATTACATTACTTTGTCATTTGGCAGATGCTTTTATCCAAAGCGACTTTCAATTAAGGTACAAAGCAAGCAAAAAACTCAAGTAACTCAATGTCTTCAAGGAGAAGACATTACACAATGAATACCATAAGATGAAATGTTTTTTTGTTTTGTGAGATGTAAAGTGCAGGATAGAAGAATTTAAAATTTTTATTTTATTTTTTAAACACATAGGAGGTTGAGGAAGAGGTCTGTCTTCAAGAGTTTTTTGAATATTGGAAGAGAGGCTGCTGAGTGTGCACTTGTAACCGACGCTCTTTGTTTTTGCATTGTGTGACGTCCCTTTTGTGAAGGAAGGTCAGCTGCCGCCAAACTGGGTCTGCACTACCTTTTTATTTTACACAACTTGACAGCTAAAGCAGGAAACAGTCCTCTTTTTGTCCCATCAGACACCGGCCACATCTCTAGCCACATATCTATACGCAGCATAGGTCAAACTTAAACAGTTTGCCTTTGAGAGACTGGACTGTCAAAACACATAAAATTAATTAAATACTAAATTTGAAATCCAGGGAAGCCATTATTACTTCTACTACACAGGGGTAGGTAAGTTATTCCACCGTCATGGGATGCTAAAGGTCTTTGCTTGGGATCTTTTGTTGTAAGGTGTAGGGGCCACAAGATGCCATTCACTGGCTGAGTGCATTGAGCAAGAAGGTTTGTAGGGCTGGATGAGGTTGTACAGGTAGGGAGGTGCTGTTGAGTTGACCACTCTGTAGGTGATTGTCAGAGCTTTGAACCTGGTGTGGGCAGCCACAGGGAGCCAGTGCAGAAAAATGTACTGTGGTGTGACATGTGTCCTGTTAGGTTGATCAAAAATGAGACATGGTGCTGCATTTTGGATCATCTGGAGAGGTTTGATTGCACATGCTGGTATCCCTGTTAGCAGAACATTGCAATACTCAAGAAGAAATATGGTGAGTGCTTGCACAAGGAGATGGGTATCGTATACGGAAAGGTAGAGTTCTATCTTTCTGATGCTGAAGAGGACAAATCTGCATGCCCGAGAGATGGAGGAGATATGGATAGCAAAGCTTACCTGGTCGTTAATGATGACCCCCATATTTCTAGCAGTTTTCAGAAAAGACAAAAATTATGAAGTTAACATTTATTCCAGATGACACTGGAAGACAGGAACCAAACACTCCACACCATGGGAAAAGCCATCATAGAGCATTATTGCTGCAGTACTAGATGTGTATAGCTCACTCTGGTACTGCGCTGTTTCTTTATCCCTGTGTCTTTATTGACACTAACATTACGTTCTTGCTTATGTCTTTCACAGAACATTTTGAAGCTCCAGGTTTATGATCAAGACCTCAGTATTGACAGTTCTGGTGCTGTTTGACATCAGGAATCATGCTCTTGGTGTAACATTCAGGTGAGGAAGGCGAGAGAGGCGAGGCCTAATGTGCAAAAAGGGAAGTTTAATTCAAAACGACACAAGGAACCAAAATAACAATAATAGCAATACGGGGAACAATACGGGGAACACAACAACCAGCAAAGGACTAACACAGAAGGGAGGAATATATAGAAGGGCCAAGCTAGCAAGACACAAGTGGGAGCTACTGATAGAATTAAGAAGGTAATTAACACAAGGGAAAATGGGAGAATGAGGGTAAAGGGCATCAACTAGTGGACACAGAGGGAACTGACAGGGACACATCATAACACTTGGGAAGAAGGAAAAACAAGGCCTATAATTTAATTTCTTGGTAATTTATGTTTATGCCTCCTTTACAAAACACACAGCATAAAATATTAAGGAACATGTTATTATGGAAATGCTATTAGGTTCACCAAAGGAATAACCAACCATACAAAAAGGCACCATACAACAAGGATTCATTTACAAGGAGCTGGTAGGAATATATTCAGAAAAATACATGTACAAAAAAGAAAAAACCAAACCTTGGACAGCCTGAGGTATGTGATAACTCCAAATAAAACAAAACAAATAATTTCCACCGCCTTAAACATGGTGTAGTGTGCAAGTTCAATTAACCTAACAAAATCTATGAGATGTGTATGTACACAGGATTTCACCTGGAGGAGGAGGAAAAGAAAATGGGGAAACCAAAAGGATAAGATTTGGTAAGGTTGGAAGAGTTTTTATGTAACTAAACTTATTCAAAGTAAAAATGACTGCAAGTCATTTGCTTATGACCATCATTTACATTTTTTTGTAATTTTCCAGTGGTTTTAAACTGTATTGTTTATCTACTGATATTAATTTAATGTAATGCCGCAATGTATTCATTTGCCTGGAATACATAAATGGTTAATATTGCCAGTAAGAGGCAGCATAAGCAGTTTACTGTGAGCTTTTCCACCAGTACACACAAATGGAAAATGGACCAGAGGTGTATATGTTAGAGGTTGTTGTAGTAAAACTACGTTGAAAATAATTACCAGAGGGGACGTCAATACTGGTTTTGTTTTGTTTTATTTTAGGCAACCAAAAACAATACATACAAACACCACACGCTATATTTTAAACTTTCCAAACCCAACTGTCACAACCGTCACTTACAAAAGCAGAAACATATGTACACTTCCTCCTCCAGGTCGTCAATGGCAACGCATGCAGCCACTTCCACACAGTTCACCGGCAGCTGAAACAAAACATCAGAACCAATCACTTCAATAAATTACAACTATAAAACATGTTCAAACTAAACACTTCACAACAGTTGTTGTTTTTTCAGACCTCCCCTCTCACTTATCTTAAGGCTGATGTTGAAGAGCTACAGAGTGTATCTGCTGAGTGTGTAAGGGACTAATGGAAGGTCTTTTTTCTAATAAAAACAGCTGTTTCCATAAGTGAGTTCATTTCCACCTTTCCACTTTTATGCCAAGATTTAAAGAAATTACCCCCCCTTCCTTTTCCCATTATACTGACATTCTCATTGTGGAGCTAGCTAGATCTATCTGGAGGAGATAGGCGTACAAATTTAGGACTTCTACATTAACACAGACATAGAGACAGAGCTGATGGTCTATTTTAGGATTTATGTGGTAGTAACAGATACACACATTTATTTCACTTTCTACAACCCTGACATTTTAACCCCGTAATGAAAAAGGAGCATGTCAATACTTCATCGGATCATTTTTTGATCTTGGCTTTCTCCAGTGGGGAAGACTAGCCAATTGATGAGCACGGCAGAATGTTGTCACATGGACGCTGAATGTACATGGTGTCATCAGACTTACCAAGCTGTGTGACATGTAGCAAAGGCTGACAAAATGGACAGAGGGACAGCAGCACAGCATACCTGTTGTTCACTGTTCCACTGAAACCTTGACCAACTGAAGCAGATGTCAATTTCTCTTTTTTTCACCTCTCTTTTTCTTTTTAGAGAGGTGGATCGTCTTAAACTCATGTTCTCAGATTTTATTTAAGTTGCAAAGACATATTCATAAACTGTTCATTTAAAATCTTTTTTGAATGATTTTCAAAAAAAAATCTAATAATTTAGTTTTCAAACACAAGGATTAAAGTTACCTTCAGACTAATTGTGAATCTTCACCTGAAGCATTTCATTGTAGTACATTATTTCATTTTGTGAAAAGTATGTATAAAGACATAAACCCAGGTTCTGGTATTAGACAATAAATCACCTTTTGCAATAAGTAGGGCACCCGCATGAATGAAAAAGATGATATGGAAGTAAAACGTACAATATAAGTAATGGAAAGCTGAACGTAGAATATATTGCCCATACTACATACTGTTCATCATTAAATAATGTTTCCTCAGTTTTTTACATTAAACAGTCTTATTTCAATTTTAAATGAAGTAATTAAATTTTGACTTAAGCAGAATTAAACTTATGTATTGCTATTATATATCAACAGCAAAAGCTGTATAAAATGATTCTCAAACTTTTTTTAAGATACTCATTACATGTTAACTGCATTTCTTTATAGGATGTAATTAATCTGCAGTTTATGATGGGTAAGTAAATGGTATGTTTTATGTATGATGTAGTTCGTAAAAGGCTCCTGTCATTTAGATAAAGTATCATAAACAGATTGTAACTGTGCTGATTACAGACAACAGATTGAGTGCTACTCGTACCATGTAATGACTGAAAATAGTGAGATTTCAGTAAAATTTGGCCCTTTAAAACATTGTGTCTAAAAAAACCTTCCATTGGGACCCTATCTCTGTACATCCCCAAAAGTCTAAATTTGTCTAATTAAATGTCAAGTTATAAATATCAAGGAAAATGAAGAAAATAGAATATATTCATGGGTAATCTTATAGAATAAAATTGTCTTGGATGTAAACTGCAGCCGCATTAAAGATCGTCTCTTACATCAGTAGGTTTGTATGTTTAATTTGTGTTTTGTGCAAACACCTTTGATTTCTTCTCAATACTGCGTTCGCCTGTAATACACCCAGGCTAACACAGCCTAGGAAAAAGATTTGATGTGCATCCTGATGTTGACACACCTGACATGGAAAAGACATTTTGGAGTTAAGAAGATAAGTGGCAAGCAAAGCACTTAAAAATATGTCAGTCTGCATTCAATAAAAGCACATAAGGTGCACAGAGCATGCCGATTCAGTCAACATTAATGTTCAGGTAAGTCAGGGACACAAGGGCCTGAACATTCCATTGCAATAAAAGATTTTACCGTGCATATAAAGGTGTCTAGTCTGTGTTGCTACTTCTCTGTGATACTGCTAACCTAATACTCAGTAATACACTATTTATCTTAGCTGTAAAGTTTTTGAAGTTAAGATTGTACTACATTATAATGAGTTCATTTTAAACGTTGAAAATAATGAATGTATGGAGCTCTTTCGCAAATTCTTGACTCAAAGTAATCTCTGCCATTTCTCTTTCTGGCATTAAGTACTCCATAAACTGGCCAAGGAGTTTACGGTGCAGGACTGGCAAAGTGGCTCGGCTAGGGGGCACACTTGCACAGTGTGAGAAGTAACCTGTCACAGATGCTGGGAAGAATTCCAGTTCTGCAATCAATTTCCTTGAGCGTGCAGCCTCCTTCCATTTCAGTAAAGCGCTTTCTTAATGCGTACTTTGCCAGAGTGATGGTGATGGATGTGAAGCCTTTGAAAGCACTCACTGCTCTCTGAGAGTCCAAGGCTTCAGCCAACGCCTTGGAGGAGGCAGTGGTGTCCATTCCCGCATGAGCAGCAGATCATCTAACCACCATTGACAGCCTCCTGACACAATGCAGATAATGCTGCCACATATCAAATATTCAATAGCAAACTTCACTGTACACCATTTTGTCTCATTTACACTTTGTTATACACTCACCGGCCACCTTATTAGGTACACCTTGCTAATACCAGGTTGGACCCCCTTTTGCCTTCAGAACTGCCTTAATTCTTCGTGGCATAGA
>JABJVR010027620.1:0-35905 GCA_025773905.1 Chitala chitala
GTGTTGGTGTGACAGTCACAGCACTGGTTCTGGTGGTGTCAGCTGGGCTCTTTGTGGTGGCCCCCATTACAGTTTGCCCTGCACAGCTGCGTAGTCAACTGGGAATGTTAGACGTGTGCTGTGTCGGATGGTAGGAGGGGCCACAGCATGCTGATTAACCCGAACTTCCAGCCCCCTGTCAGCTACTACATACTTCAGCCTGCCCCACTCTGGACTTAACTACCCTTACATGTGTGCATTAATGTGCATCCCCCCAAACCCCCCCGACGTTACTGCTAGATTGAGGTAGCAGCTAAGCAGGCAATAGGATTTGGTATGTATCCTTTTTTTTCACCAGCAAGAGGAAAATGTTTTGCTAATCTGAGGAGGACATGCATTAAAGCATTCTGCACTTCCAGTTTTACTGATGGTGCTTTCAGTCCCTCCTAATTGCATAAAAAGTTCAATTGCATTAACATATTTTCAGACATTTTACAGATATGCCTTGGCAGGGAAAGGAAATAATTGTTCTCCATTACCTTACCTTACACACCCTACGTGATACATGCATGCAATCAGCGCAGCTGAGCCACTTAACGTTTCTTGGCAGGTCTTGAGTCCTGCTGCCCGGCTGGACGACATGGTCCAGCGTGGCCTGCAGTAATGGGCTGTAAAAGCTGTCGGAATGAACTCAGGGGTGGAACGGGATGACTCCCTGCACTGGAAGAAAGGACTGCAAGCAAGCAGCTTCAACGAGCAGAGTTTAAACACTGCAAAATGCTCCTGAGTGACACTGAAAGCCTCATTGAAAGCATTTGCGGTCGCGTAGGCCCATTCAGAGCTGCATCCATTAGCGTGCTAACTGCTAATGGGTGCACTGCACCTTCCTGTTTCATTTTATTTCTTCTCATACCCCTCCTCTAACCAGAAAAAGTAGGAAGCAAATTACTTCATGCACAGTATTCTGCAATATGTAATACATATTTATACTCCTAATTTAGCTACAGATAGCTATTATGAATATTCTACCCTGAAAAATGACTTAGGAACAAGCTTGTATTTGCACTCAAATTAAAGTTCTATGTTTCTGTGGCTTTTTTTTTCTGCTGAAGCTGTTTAGTATTAAAACATTAAAATAAAACAATGCAAAATGGTTCTCTGTTGGTTAAAGAACTTGAAGTTTCATTTTTTTAATTTTTCTTTATAAGTTAAAACTACTTGCATTTCTTACTTTCACAAGTTTATACCAGTAAAAGATCTCTGACAATCAGCATACTGTGTGTCATTACCGTACAGTTGGAATTACAGTAAACCTGGATGGATCATAGACTGTGAAAATTTTTAAAAAGTCTTTAAAAATGTCCTGTTAGAATTGAAACAGAAAGTAATATGGGGTTTCCATGAGATAAACAGGGGCCATTTTTGTGCAAGTCAAAAAAGATTGTTGCAATGTCACTGTGTAATGCTTCAGGTGAAACCAATGCTGTGTGACAGCTAAGGGGTGCCATGGTGACCGCTCAGTGGGACTGCCAGCACGTCCTTCCTCTTCTGCTTCCTCGTGCTGCAGTTTGAACCCTGACAAAACAGCAGCAACCTGCAGACTGAAGACAGACGTTCATATCTGGGACATGAATACTGGAAAAGTGCGGAAGGTGTTATTTATGGCAGCTGAATTGACAGGGACATGTCCCGCCTGTGTGTGTGTCTATAAGACGGGCTGGGCTAGGACCACTGCTGTGGCTCTGAACCCAGGTCTCATTTATAACAAGCTCTCATGTTAATCCATCATATTACCTGTGATTAATCATTACCAAGTGGCTATTCCAGACGCCTGTGACAGGTGCTGACCCCTTCTAAGAGCTGGGGTGGGCAATCATCACATACCCTCCCCCCAGGGAGGACAGGAGGGGTTAAGTGGGCCCAGTATGGTGGCCCCAGTGTCACCCATGGGGTCTCAGTACCACGACACAAACCAGACCTCACAATTAACACATGGCACTTGGCTAAGTGTAGCCACTTACACACCACTCTCCTGTCCCACAGTGGAGATGCAGCCATCTGGACGTCCAGTATTTGACACCAAGGGTTACAGTCAAAAGGCACATGGATTGTGTTACCTTCCAAAGCCTTTAGACACGTCTGCCAGTATTTTATTTGTAGCAGGGCTGAAGAAGAAGAAGGCTTCATATCTTCATATCTACCATTGTTGGTATTATGACCTCTTTTCATGTGAATCCAGCTGTATTTCCCTTTTCTGACCGAGTTTGTGAAGCTTATAAAAAAGAATTTCTAATACATTTCCCTAAATGTTAAAGCACACACACATGTACGCAGACACGCACGTGTGTGTGTGTGTTAAGAGTCCGAGAGAGGGGGAACTAAATATTGAAAGTATTTGTGAATAATACCAGATTGAGCTTCAAAGCTTAGAAGTCTTTCTGCCATTCACAAACAGAATCTGGAATTGGCTGGTCTTAGAAAACATTACCTTGTAAGTCTGCCTTGCATCAACTATGAAAGCTTTACTTTGAGGTGAAAACTCTGGGCTTACTTTCTCAGTGAAAAATGACTAACTTGAACCCATGTTTTTGGTCCCTGGACCACTTACACCTAAAATTAGCTTATAGAATTCTGCATAGGTTAATTTTCCATCTTTTTTGGATGCTTTGGATGGAAACAGCCACGTATTTTATGTGGGGGTTTTCAGGAATCAATGGAAATCCAGACGTTGTGGCACTGGGGACCATATGGTGATCGCAGATGTTTTGTGGCCCCTTTACATTGCTGCAAATTGGAGCCAGTCCGAAAGACTACAAAGCTGCATCAAGCCCTCTGACAGCCCCTAACCATCACAGCTGAGCCGAACAGATTAGCACTGCAGCATTCTGGGCTGTAACATGCTCCTTCACAGGACACCAATTAGCAGATTGTATGATAATCACACTGTATGCTCCTGTGTGGCAAAAGACAGAGCCAAGGATGGGAGGGAGAAGTCAGAATTTTCCATCTTAAGCTGCAGGTGAAAATGTGGAATCAGTGGTGAGCTGTTTCACATGGAAACAGGAACTGGCAGTCAGCACTGCTAGCAGGCCTGATGTACCAAGCCAAGCTGGTGTTTTAGGCAAAGCATTTGCCCTTATATACAGTACAGTTCACCTGCAAAACAAATAAGATGACTTGGCAATTACATTTTAAATTTTCTGACATTTGTGGCAGATGAAAGACAATGCAGTTTTATCATAGGGGTAGGCTGACCAGGTGCTAAGTTGATTCGAGTCAGAGAGGAGCTACACAGGAGCCTTTGTTAACTACAGAGGAATTCAGATTGCTGTAGGTCTTCAGTTCAGGAATTAATCAGACACGTTGATTAGCACTAGTCTCCACCTGTAGTCATAAACAAAAAGGTTCTGTATGACAGAACTGGGAAAATTGTGAATTACTATAAAGAAGTCATATTATTTCGAAATGTCATTTTGTGTCTTGTTATCACTGTTATGACTCTTTCTGCTTCATTCCCCTCTGACCTCACTGAGTTGTTGACATGCGTTCCTTAATGCACATGCTTTCTTATGACCTTGAAAAAAAGGAGCAAACAGTGCTTTTTTCTCATTGTGTAAATGGCAATCCCATATGCTTTCTGAGCAATTACTTGTGCAGGTTCAGTCACAGGAAATCATTTTATTTCAAACTCCCAGCACCATGATGAAAATGCATAATTTGCAACTTCCCACTCTGCTGGACCTATGAGCAGACATTTATTGCAAAACTTGTTTTTTGTTTTCCCACAGTAAAACTTCAATTTAGAAATTAGAACTGATAAGGGTTTTTAAATTATGACTTTTTATACTTTGTGTTCAATATTAATATAATGTTACATTTTTTTAAATTAAAATGTTCATAGTGGTATTTGAAGTAGTTACATTTTAGGCGTTGGGCTTATTGGTGGTTTTGATGGGTCACAAGCGTTCCATGACAAACAGGCAACTATTAGAAGTTATATGAACACTCCTACACACTGTTATTGATAAAGTTGTAATATTTATTAGTATTAAATAGGCCACAAAGTTTTGGTCTCTTGGACCTTCATCGGGTATCTAAGAGATTTTGTTAAAATAAGTGAGGCTGTGTAGACGATTTCTTATATCTTTTGCTAGCTGGTGTTTTTCTCCAACGCACTCATATTTTCATGTGTGTGCAGACAGCGTTTGTCATTGAAGCGGGCAACTGTGAAATTATATCAACTGAAAAATTTATTTTCAAAACCTAAAAAATAATACTTATAAGATATTGTGGCCCATTTTACTACCACAAAAACTGAGTATTTCATTAGAAACAGTTTCACCACGACCCTGAAGTCTTCTAAACACAAGCAGTAATTAAATGGCAATTAAACAAGGAATGCTGACTCAGTGGTTCCTAGAATCTAGTGGGTTAAAACCATTCTAAAAGCAAACCACTCCTTATTTAATCATCAACTACCACTTAATTTTTCCTGTTTGAGAAAACTGTAACTGAAAGCATAGTTTATGTGAGTTGCCACTGAACATCAGGAATTCTTGCATTTTACAATATTCTTTATGGTCTGCATCTTGGCTTGTCAGCAAAGATAGGGAAAAAAATTGCTTTGCATGACCAAACCGCATGCAAATGTCATGAATATGTGATAAATACAATGCTGCACTTTCACAGTGGGCACTCCTAAGGTTCCGTCCTTTTTTATTAAAATGACATTTAAAGGTTTGCTGATCAATGCTGGATAACACTGCTGTCAGAATTTTATATATGTTTTCAAGAGGGTTTGGTCACTCGGGCAATTGTCGCTGTGGCAACTGTGTTTTTCCTTCTGTCAATCAACATATTGATGTCAGCGGTCATAGTGAAATCACAGTTACTCATGTACATTGCAGACCCACTCACCCACACAAGCAACATGTCGCACCTATAGGCCTAGACTTAGTAATAACCAGGCATGTGCTGATTCATTTGTGCAAGATGCTGAATCGATGTTGAAGATAATTCCAAAAAGTTTACCACAAACCTGGGCTGAACTCAACTCTGCAGGACAAACATGATTAACTTGTGTGAGTACTTGAAACCACTGCTGCAGCAGTCACAATTTGAAGAGGACTTTGGAATAAAGCTTGTTTCACTCAGAAAGCGATGCCTCCTTTTGCGAAACCGGATCTACTCAGCCAAACCGTCCTCGAAGAAATGCAAGTTTCATTCCAGTCAGTGTTTGTTGACTTGTTTATTTATTTATTTGTTTGTTTTGAAAGGGCCTCCCATTTTAGGATGTGCTGCAACCTTTTTGAGATACATGCAAGCGGGACTGGGAGGACTGGGATCCTAACTGGTCTTCAGATGATAGCGTACCCCTCATTTTGCATTCAGTGCCTCAACAAGCAGCCCATGATTTATTTAGCGGAAGAGGCCTTTCAAATGGAGGCAGGAGCCCTGCTTGGCCACACCCGGCGGGGGCCAACGTCGGACTCATTACCCACGGCCGCTGCTGATGTGCTCCCATGCTTCCTCTGGCTTCAGACAGATGGGCAGGCAGGGTACGAACTGCCCCGCAGGATGAGGGGTGGGAATTATGTGCCGCATTTGTGTCAGATTGAGGTGCAGCAGAGAGCGGCGTACGGACCGACCTCTAGCTGTGCTGAACTTCACAGCAGCCGAGCCGCCGGCTGCCGTGTTTCAGCCTGTAGCAGCTTCTCAGTTTGCTCCTGCCGTTACTAATTACGTCATGTCCTGCGTTCAAGCATCGCGTGTAAATGCACTAGGCCGACCGTGCTTACAAGGGTGCAATATCAAAACAAATTGAAAAGAACGAAAATATTTCTACCAGAACCATCAACATTATCATTTGTACAGTCACTGCTTGACAGGACAGCAATGTCACTGTACCTTAACAGTTCTAATTCTACCTCCTTTTATACATGCACACTTTTTGTTTATATGATCAACGGATGTTGCTGTGCTCATGGTGCAACACATGCCTCATCACTATTCCAGAGATCACCCAAATGGAGCTCCAGGCTTCCTCCCAGGTCTCCAAAGCTGTGGAGGGGCAATTAAATGAAGGAATGCATGCTATGATGCTCTGTGTGTCATTAGAAAGGTCTGTTTGTTACAGCACTGTCAGGACTGTGCAGTATATAGTCAATACAAGTCACTTCTTGTACAAATTAACCTGAGGTTATTTTTATGTGGTTTGTTGTCTTTTTCAGTGTGTTGTTTTCTTTTTTTGCATCATCAATCAACTCTTAATCAGATATCTTTTCTCTAAATTAATTTCTCAACCTTACTGATGGACACCCAGCTGGGTCTATCAGTAAATTGTCCCCTGTGCTGGTGGCAGAGTAGACACTTGGATGTGATTAAAAACACATCGGCCTGGTTTTTTTTTTTTTTTTATGGTCTCCCAGCGGTTCCACAAGCTACACGCTCCGCACTGCTGCTGGCTTGAGACTGCCTCCCGCTGAGTGTTATTGGCTGAAAAGCAATACAGCCAAAGCTTACACTCTAGTTTGAGATGTGGTACTGTGCTGTGCAGGTAATGGACTGTGGTAACTAGACAGTTGTTTACCACTTTTTTGTAGTTTTTTTTTTGTTTTGTTTTAAGGTTTTGCTACATGTATAAAAGGTCTATTAAGATCCAGGAGTGCACTTAGAAGTGAATGCTGCAACGCTTTATACCAAGTTGTACTTTCATCAGCCATTGATCTCATTAAAGTGGTATAATTTTATTAGCACTCTTGTCTTCTATTACATTGGAGTATAAGAGGGATTGGAAGGCATGTGGTAGGCAAAACCACAGGTGATTTCATGATTCACCATCTTTCAAAGCCCTCAAGCTTTTTAGGCAGCTCAGCTGAATTGGTAGTATATGCAGTAAAGGATATTCATACTGCTGAGCAAAGTCACTTCAATGTTTAATTTAAAACACACACACACACACACACACAGGCATATACTCCACTGGGTTTTTTATGGCCCATTTAGTACTTTAACATAATTAAAATGTGTATATTTACAAAGTTTCACAAAAGTCGTAATGAGCGTGTCATTAAAAACTACATGTCGACATTTCCCCTCAGTTAGTATACCAGTTAATTAAACCTAAAGTTACAGGCTAACCATATTAGTCCAGACATATGGAGGCAAATTTTGTTTATGTGTAATTTTTGTCCAGTGCTTTTATTTTCATTTGAAGAGCTGGATGGTATGGCACAGATTGTTTGTTTTACTTGATTAAAATATGAAGGTATTGATTTTAGATGACATGAACCTCTCATTCAGTAAAGCCTTTCAGCTTTGAAGTTTGGTCTGCTTGCTGCAGAACACAAAAGTCTACATTTTTAATTGCTGTCTACAAATAACTGCAATTTGGATACGCCAGCAGAACAAAATTTTGTTCGTTTTCTTTTTTTACGTAAACAATGTCAGTCTTGGGACAGGCTAGGCTTCACATGTACGATCACTTATGGCTGCTACTTACTTACCTCTTATGGGAAAACAGATAGATGGGTTTAGTGATTTTGTTTTCAAGAATCAATATCATACTTGAGATGAGTGCGGTTGGGGACATAACAGGATATGTGTTCGCTGACCCTTCCTGACTGCTCCATGCTATCCAGTGAGAGGGGTGGGGGGACAGGGGGGTAATGGCTAATTATCTCATGGCGTGGAGAAAAACGGCAAGGTGCTATTTAATACTGTGACAGCTTGATCACCGTCTTTGTGTGTGTGTGGACATGTTGTCACTAGGAAGCTGTCTGTGTGTGTGTGTGTGTGTGTGTGTGTGTGTGTGTGTGTGTGAGAGAGAGAGAGAGAAAGAGAGAGGTTTATGGTTAGGAAGTGGTCCGATAAAAGCTACAACTGTTGTACTAATTGCCACAAATGACCTCGTGGTCTGTCAATGCAGATCTCCACGTCTATTAGACTGACACTCTTGGGAAAATTCTCAGTTTGCATCAGTAAGAGAGCTTACCTGTCAATTTCTGTAGTGCACTGTCATGCAAAATGCAACAGGAAATCTAAATGAATCTTCCCCACATCTCATGCATGACACTTATTTTTGTAACTAATCATCTCAAAGAATAGAGGGTTCAAGCACAGAAGTGCTATGTTTATATAACAAGCAGCCCAAAATCCACAATCAAAAATGTAATTCAATTTCAGTTGTTATATCTGAAGGACAGTAGGTCAATCCTCAATGCTATGGCAACAATGGTGAAAAAAAAAAAAAAAACGGCAGGTCAAGTACAGGAGAAAATGTAACAAGAGACAGGAACTAAATGACACAAACTTAGAGTCATTGTTAACACTACCATTTGAACATCATGTTACTTGGGTAACCGTATTTGCCTTATTCCATCTGAAGTCGTTGCTGGACTCCGACTGTCCCTCTCCTTCTCAGCTGTTCAAACTTGGATCACATTCAAACTCAACTATTGCAACATCATCCTCTATGGCACTCCACCCAAACTTTAAAGCAGTGGCTCTTAACTTGGGGTGCCGGCACCTCCAAGAGGTGCAAGAGTCAGCTCTTGGGGGTGTGAGGAGAGAATGGTAGCTGATTATTTGACATGAAAATTGAAGGTTTTTCTTTTTCTGTCTTATGTTGCTGGGGGTGCGGGGTGGAACTTCAAAATCTTAGGGGGTGCCGGGATAAAAAAAGGTTAAAAACCACCGCCTTACAGCACTCAGTACTCTGCCACCCATCTCATTCTTTCACCCACGTTCGCATCCCTCTGGTTTTGAAAAATCTCCACTGGCTCCCTGTTCCCTCAATTTCCCCTCAACACGAATTCAGTTCAAACTTCTCCTCATTACATACAAAGCTCTCCCTAACTTGCCCCCTCCTACCTCTCTGATCTTCTTCATCACCACACTACCTCCCACAGTCTCTGCTTAGAAGATGCCAACATGCTCTCCCCCTCCCACCAGGGCCAGACACCAAACCCGGGGTGACCGAGCTTTCTCCATTGCTGCCCCCTCGCTCTGAAATTCTCTCCCCAGGCATAACCGTGACTGATTCTGTCTTTCTGAGTTTAAGATTCCCCTCAAGACTCACCTTTCTATAATAGCTTTCAATACTTGATTTGTAACTCTTTACTGTTTAGCTGCTTTTGGGTTAAGTTTAAGCCTTAACAGTTATGTTTTGGATTGATTTCATTGTAAAGCGTCTGTGAGCATTCTGAACAACGCAATATAAATAAAATATATTATTTTTATAGCTGAAACTCTCAGAAGGCTGCTCAGAATTGCTTACAGATGCCAATACCTCAGAAGGACTGAAATGCAGTGGGTTTGATTATAAAGCGAATGTGACAGTGGAGTGAGCCAAGTGCAGGTGTACCTAATGCTCTGGCGAATGTGACAGTGGAGTGAGCCAAGTGCAGGTGTACCTAATGCTCTGGCGAATGTGATCATATCCATTAAGGGTGTAATTGTGAATTGAGGGGTCTGGTGTTGGATTGTGTTGGTGGAGAATCAGCGTGTGCTTGTGTTTGTAAACTCTGAATGATTGAAACCTGGCTAGGGACAGACATTTCAGTTTGTTCTCCTAACTCACTAGGGTGGACATGGATGGGAATTGGCATTCAGCACAGCACAGCTGCAGTAGCTATGTTAGGAAGTGACTTTCTCTGCCTTGTCATGTTTCTGCTGACTGTGGGGCACTGATAATGTGCAGGAAGGCAGTGTTAAACAGCTGGCGGTATCACTGACCGGGCAAAGCAAAATTACTGTGATAGAAGTGCATTCATGCATGCAATTTTGCACCTCTGCTCGGCCAAGAAGATGTGTTTGTCTGCTCAGCCGGTTGTTTTGATGGGAGGATCTCTCGATCTTGCCAAGACAGTGGAAGGCTTTGAGGAACGTTTGATCAGATAGGAATTTGCTTCAGAGAAATACTGTACCACTGCTTTTCAGGGATTTGGGATTAACACACGATCAATAAGCCTGCCTCAACAACTCCTCCGTGCTCCTATAGTGTCACAAAAAAGACGTGGGGAGGGGGTAATTAATTAATTAAATTAACGTCCCACACTGGTCCTTATTACGCTCAGCGTATCTCATTTTAGATCGACGTGGCAATCAAGCCCCATTCTGTCACTGTGAAAAGGCCTTGCCATTTTGCTCGGCTAATGAATAATAATCATGGCTTGCAATGAGCACGGTCTTAATAAGGACCCTAGCGAAAGCCTGAATGAGATGTATGCTTTCTGGGGAACCCTGGACAGAGTGATTAACCTGTCTTGTGATGTGCGGGATGATGACATTAGGAGTGCAGATCCCAGGGATCTGCACACTCCCTCGATTTGCTTCAATGACTTTTCAATCGAGCAGTGCGCCGCTTCACCAGGTTTACTTTACTTTCTTTTTTTTTTTTTAAACATCCCTGGACCCAGACCATCAAATATACCAGTACTCCTTAAAGGAGGACGCACTCTTTAAATATAAATTATTGAATAAACGTCAGAGGAGAGGAAATTTATTTCAGCCACATTAAAACTGGCACAAAATAAATTTTCTGGGCAAAAGGCTGGCAAGAGTCGCTGGCAGGCCTTAAGTATAGGCAGCATTTTTAGATATATGGGTGACATTAGATATACAAGGTGTTTGGAGACATGGGTCAGTACTACTGCGGGTCTGTAAATCGAGCTTAGTGGGGAAAAAAAGAAGCTGGCTGTGTAATGGCACTTCAAAAAGTGGTACATTTTTAACCGGCACCTCTTGTGTTCGGATGGCTCATTTCTTCCCATTCACGAGAACCGCCCTCTGTAGCATCTGTTAATCCCTTTGCGCTGTTCTCAGGTCTTCCTTTACGTGCCAAACATGATTGCTGTTGTACAGTTTGAAGATGAGGCTGGAATTTGGCTCCTGTGAGGAATATGCTGTATCCACATAACCCCCACCTTCCCCCCTTTGAGACCCAGCTTTCCAAACATGTCGCTCCGAGTACACCGTCTGCCGTGTTTATTTTTTGATTTGCTCCTCATGTTCCTGGTTTTCGTGATTACACGCGCGGCTCAGCGGCAGCGAAACGAACCCAAGGCGTCTCTACATTCTCATTATCGGTATTCTTTACACATTAGCCAGCGGCTGAGATAATACAGGAACGTCAGGAAGATACTGTTCTGACTTCATCAAACAGCCAGCAATTTTGTGTCGGGCCTTTATTAAAATGTAAATGGGTTCATCTTTATTCTCTCGCTGTCGCACGTGTAGAGTTACAGCACACCAAGAAAGAACACCATATATGTTTTTGTGACCCGTTGTGTTTGACCTCCAGTCTCGGCACGTGGCAGTGCTTCGGAACTGCTGAAAGCGGTTGGTTGACATCTTCAAACGTGGTGAAAACAAACAGTTCTATGTTTTGAAGTTAACTAGTTTATTTTTAAATGCTCATCTCATCATCCAAGGACACCTCACAGAAGGACTGAAGCGAAAATAATCTTACCACAAGAACAGAACACTTTTAGTCTCTGTCACCTAATATATATTGACTTTGTGTATACATTTATACACACAAGAGGTGGGAGAGCACTAAGAACTATCATGTTGTCAGCAGATGACAAAATATTCTACATATCCTCTGAATGTAATTATAAAACCTCAATTAAACATGAGTTTCATTTCTATTCATCACTCTCTAATTTCTTTCATATAGCACTCTTGCACCAAAATCAAGGAGACATATTAATTGTCTATTAGTTTCAGTATCCAGCTGCAGTGAGCAACAGCGACCAGATAAATCATAATTAAACTTATCTGTCCAGATGAATAATGATTTTCCTTACATCTGTGTTTAGTTGTGAGGAAAACAAGATAACTCAGCAATACTTTACAAATGCCAGTGTGGTATATAACACGACCGAACTACAGAACCATGCAAGTCTTCACTGCAAACCCAAAGGGGTATTTGGAGCCTTTATTAACCATGTTCTTAACCATGAAATACTTAAGTACTGCCATGTGGCTGTGAAAGGATGCTACTTCAAAGAAATTGCCAATGAGCCCTGTAATGATAATAATGTGATATATTTCAACATTATACTGAGCGTTCCCTCAATGTATATGTCTGGCATTTTATATTGGGAAATGTTTTATAATACAGCACATAAAATGACCGTGCTTTTAAAAGGCTACAAACTGCCATTCAGCATCTGTGTCAAAATGTTTGTTTATAGTAGGATACTTTTAGCCAGGCTTACATTTATGGACAAATACATCTTATAACTGTCTGCTTTTGTATATTTATAAATAGGAGGTTTCAGCTAAAATAAGTATTATTACAATTTTTGTAAACAGTACTTTTAAAGCAGTCTAACCAAACAAATAAGGTAGATGAAGAAAATTCTGTGTATTTACCATTTGAAATTATGCATGTTATTTCCACTACTATAATTCTATTACTAGTATTCTCAGCCACCTGGTACTAATCTTGTTGTTTAAACTCAAACCACATTCCACGAACTTCCTATTATAGGGGCAGAAGCTAAAGATTAGCCAGGACAGGGTAGCTACCCCACAATAAGCCACAAGAAAGAAAAGTTATAGGTCATCACAAAGTGAACAATAGTCAAGTCAAGTCAAAGTTTATTTATTTATTGTAGGAGTTTTGAGGGAAAAATAAATGCAGGACATGAGTATTTGACCAACAAACCTGAAAACTGGGGACTTTAAAACAAATTTAAAAAAACAAATAACATGTCATAATTATAAAGACAAAATACTAACAATACGTGTCCTGTACTGTGTACTGAAAGCAAGGGTAAGTAAAAGCTTAACTTATTTGTTAGTATTGAACAATACCCTCATATTGTCTGGGAAACAATGAGAGTAGAGAAACACAGGACTCAGATGTGACTCAGCAGGATGTGGTGTATACAAGTAGCAGACTGTTTATCTGGATTGACTTTTTAAACCAAAAAACCACACTGCTGCTTTAATACCATAATGAAGATATTTCCTGTTACATGGCCTGGTTAAAATAGCCACCATAAAAGAGTGAAACTGTAAGACTTCCTAGCACGTATATGTAAGTAGAGCATGTGCAGAATCATTCTCTATGCCTCTATTTGCCAATATAATATGCTAGCATAAAGCTATTAAGGATGTAGCAATTAAATATCAAAGTTTTAAAAAGACATGCCTTGGAGCAGTCAAACCCCATTAAGTCTCACTCAATGTCTTTCAGGAACATGGGAAGAGTAATTGATTCCTTGTTCAACAACATCCTTTGCGTTTCCCATATGACTCAACCTCATACACAGCACGCCCCTGCCTCTGCCGGAAGTCCAGGCCTGGGGCAGACATCGGAATCAGTTGGCACACGCGCTGGCACACGCGCTGGCAGCTCTGCATGTGCACATGGCTAAAACATGCAATCCTATGAAGTTACAAAACATCGTGCCTTCCTGACATGCCACAGAGTAAATATTTAGCAAGTGATAGGGGAGAAACGCACATGGTGGAGTCAGAGTTGACAAATCCAGAACATCTGTTTATAATTGTGCTTTTGTTCTAATATGAGTTTCATTTAGCCAGTGATAACAATGTTAGCAGCTGTCTCTCTGAGTGCTGGCTCAGAGCTCCGTCCTGTGCCACACAGGGCCTTGTAATGGATGAATGCTGAGCATCTATCAATTTGTGGGGTGGAATTTTAAGATGACTTATAATACATGAGTTGGAAAAGCAATGCTATAGCCCTGACATTTAGTCGTTAATCGCAAAAGAGGACTTTATTTGTCACCGAGGAGCCTGCGACCATCATTAACATAGCACAGGGCTGCCTGGTAAACTGGCACGGCTTAATGGCATTTGGTGAGATGATGTTAGGGTGTAGTATGTAGTCTTACTGGCCCTGAGACTTTGGCACTTGGTTCTGCACCCCCATACCCTCTGCTGGGCTGTGGAATTGCTGGATTGCTGAGCTTTCATCAGAAGCTATAGCATCTGCAACACAGAGAAGGTTTACTGGGGAGGGGAGGGGGTGTATATGTCACCTTTTTGTTTTTAATTTAATTAACAGTCTTAAGGTCATATAAAAAGGCTGATTTATTGTGGGTAATTTACTTATAGAGTCTGCTGAGTTAGTGATGTTTCATGGCTGATTTATTTCAAGGTCTCTCTGACAATACTTGGCTGTGAGATAGTGGAGAGGAAGATTAGTTGGGTTTTTTTCCCCTTTTTTTTTGGAAGCATCAGCCAATCGTACTGCGGGGAAGACTGCCGCAGACAGCCTAATAGTTTATGTATTCATGCTTCTCTTATTTTGCATTTCAAATTCCCTCCCGACATTGGCTCTACACCTGTAAGCTCGGCTGTTCAAGGCCATGCAAACACTGTTCTGTTCTGAGCATCCTATTGGTTTAGATTAGTCAAACATGTCTTTGGATGTTTTCACAGTCTGTCGCATTGCACGCAGTCATCTCCTTCTGCTCGCGGTTATTCGTGGTGCATCACTGTGACGGAGCCAGTGCTCACCCAGGCTGTAAGGTTAAAAGCTGTGTGGTTCAAGCAGCAGGGCAGACTTAGTCAAACGCCGCAAATGACACACAAAGGGGTATGTGTCGAGTGGTGGATTTGATGTTCAATTGTATTAACGTTAGCTGGTCTTTTAATTGGGACTTGTATTAAATTAGTCCATACACAAACTTCTTATTTTTTGTCATCCAAATATTATCTGACAGCTTTTTTATAATTATTTTCCGTCATTGAAAGCAGAGTCGCATGTCTGCCCCCTGCTGTGGATATTTTAAATTACATCAAGTATTCCATTACTTCAAAAACAAGAAATGTGTTTTTTAGTTGTTTATATATGTTCCAACACAACAATTTATGGCTAAAAAATAATAATAATTAAAAAAATAACAGTATAAGTTGTTTAAAATAAAGTAATCCATAGCCTAATTCTTGGTGTATCCATTTTTTTGCTCTCATGAAGAAAACCTTTTAGTACATACATAACCTTTCCTAATAGGTGACATGATTCGTTTTTTCAGTTATATAACCTTTTTAAAAACTTAAGGTATTACCTGTACTGACGAATGCACCATGTGTTTCCAGTGTAGATAGATATGTGAAAATAAATTAAATACTACCAAGTTCTGATGCAATGCATGTTTTAAGTTTAAATTTTAATACGTCTCAGTCCTAATATTTCAACGGCTCTTAAGGCCCTGAGGCTGAACCCAGAAATGTCCAATAATCACAGGTTAATTGTCTTGAGACCCGCACTCACTGAGGAACGATGAAAGATCCGCTAAGTGAGTGCGCTGCTTTGCAGTACTGTGACAGTACTGTGTTCTGTACGAACCGAGCTTGATTCCAACAAAGCAACACGGGCGGGGATACACGTGCAGCAGCTGCGAGTATGATCGAAGGGCACGTTTGCGTTTCTTTGCCTTGAGGCAATTTTGTGCATTTGATAAATGTCAAAAAACGATCGGGTGCAAAGTATGTACAAAAAATATTTAGTGAATATTCACCGAATCGTTGAGGAAACAGCTGCGTTTTAAATTTTTGGATTGTGAATTGTCTGATATTACTTCGCTGTTTTGGTACACGTGTAGGATGCTATGGACGGTTGCGGAACTGTGCCAGAGGCTTGACTCTACTTTAGGGCACAAACTCACTCGCACATCATAGTGTGAACTTTGCCCCTAGCGCAAAGGGTACACCTAGTTTGACTTGTAGTAACATGCAGTTCCTTCTTTTTTCATTTTACTTAGAACATTTACACGAGCAAAATGTATCACTTTTAAAAATATGTTGCTATGTCCTTGCAGTATGTAGGTATAGACCATGTACTGGTGTATTTCAGCCACATTTGTTGAATCGCAGGCGCTGAAGTCGCCATCAAACTCTCCGTAAAAACCTTTTTGTAGAATTATACCAGTTTTGTTGGTTACCCTTTTAAAGGTATAAAGTAATTTGTCATTTTTATATGCAGACGAAATCACCACAAAGACAGATCCCTTGCCGGTATATACAAGTCAGAAATGCTCATATGTTGTTGTCTGGCAGTAGTAACATATGTCGTACGTGACCTTCAAAAACTGAAGCGATTTATCGCTTTCGTCTGTCCAGGATGACATGGTGAAGATCTCCCAGCCTTAACTCATTCCATCCCGAATTATGTCCATTAATTGAATTTACCCACCAGGTTCATCATATCCATCTCCCATCAAAAACAATTTTGAAATAAGAATTTGACTTATGTAACTCTTATGTAAGACCGCATTCATCTGGGTTGATACCACGGCCTGGGTGGGCTCCGGGCTATCCGTGACCCTGCTAAGGGATAAACAGTAGAAATTAAAGTAACATGTAATGTCCATCACAGTGGACACAGGGTATGAAGTAGTTAGGATGGTCTTTCTCCTTACCATCAGCTGTCACAAATGACTTATTTCAAATACAGTATGTCACTTTCTTTAGTTCATTATCTTTACTTACATCATGGTTATCGTCTTAATATTGTTCAGCACTGAGCTGGACGATGGGTATTGAGAAAAATGGGTCAAATATTACATTAACTAACTTAAACAAACATGATAGGAAGTGATGTGGGAACTACGATGTTATGCGCTCCAGTTAAGACATTTTAGCAGACTCGTGCATGACGATGCGTCCACTCACCAGAGTAACACCCGAGATTTAAAACCATTATGAATATTGCATTTAGTTGTACAGTTCAGTGATCATGGGGTATTACTGCTGCACTACATCTGTATGATTGTTCAATGTGTTTACATTATGATCTAGAAGAAAGATGGTTGTGTGTTTTTAAAGCGTAGCTCGACTGTGCAATTTCATAGCGTCTCTGTTAACTGGCAGGTTGTAATGTCACCAGGAAGTCAGGTACTCAAAAACAGTGCGGCGTGTCAGGAGGGTAAATAAATTTATATGCTGATTAGCCTTGATTACTGAAGTGAGACTACGGCTGCCCTTTACGTTGAATTACGCTTAAATTAAGGGGCTGAGTGTTTCGCTGAAACCGACTCTTCTTTATAGGTAGAAATGATGTTTATGAAGCCCAACTTATTTACACACAATTACTGAAGCATTTGGCTCCTGCGGAGAGTTCAAATCGAATGTCAAAGGCAGAGGATTTCCATTACCCCAAGAGGAGTCCAGTATCTCTACAAATATTTTAAACCATTGGTTTAAAAACCAATTATTTATTCTGAAATTGAATTCTGTGCAAGATAATAAATTGGGATTTTATTTGATGAGCGAAAAGGCTATAAACATATTTGCTAAGCGGAGTCTTGTATGATTAACGGAAGATTTTTCAAACAGTGAAAAGTACAAATAAAGTAAATCTAAAGTAGAACAATGAATGCAAGTCTAGACTTGCCAGTGGCAGTAAGTGGTGTGGAAAAAGAACTATTCTTGAATACCGCCATCATTAGCGTTATTACGATTGTTCGTTGTTACGATTATACGTAAAAGTGTACTTTTTGATATTGTAACGCCGGTGCCGAGAGCCGCTACAATATAATCGTAATAATCGACAATCCTAATGTTTAAGTTTGTCATTCTAACTAAAGGCAATTTAGTTTGAAACACTTATTAGGTTTACCCATTATATATATTGTTTTATTATGTACGGTACTATGCGTACTCTTTACCAGATTACCGAATTTACAATGTGCTTTCGTCTATAATAAAAATCAATAATTATTAAGGGGAAAGTGTTGCTTATCCTTCATTTAAATGGCCTTTTCCGTAAACCGAACAGGGATTACTTCTCAAACTAACAACTATTAAGTCAAATAAATTTTTTACAAACTAGAATGATAATTCAGTGCAATCAACTATATTATTATAGTATACTATAAACATAACGTTTTAACGTTAAGGAACGTGAATTACATGTCTGCCCCCCGGTGGTGACAATTATGTATTACTATAACAACAATGTTAATATTGTTACTTCTTAAATTAGGCGATGCGTTAACATAATGTATTGGCTTCATTGGGATAATTTAATTTTGCACATTTGTTTACAATGAGAAGCCTTATATGAAATCAATTCTTATGTATGGGTTTTTCTGTCGCATTTATGGATTTTTGAGTTCATGACATCCTTTGACAGACGCCAGATTTAACGATGCTTTTTGCTATCGCTCACACGTTTTTACTCTGCAATATTTTATGCCAATGTTATGTTTGCTGCTATTTAATCATTAATCTAGTGTGTCAGTCTCTATTTGTTTGATTGCATTGGCGTTTACAACAAGTGAAAGTCATGCTGTTCTATTCATGCATTTTAATGGACGTATTTCCTTCCTTGTGTCTCCGGTTTACTACTTCAAAACCATTAACAGATGTGTAGGTAGGCTCAGATATTCCCTAAGTAACCATGGGTCAATTGTCTTGTGCTCGCCATTCTGTGAAAGATAAAGGAAGATGAATTAACTGTAACCTATGTTTTACAATGTTGTAATGAGTACCTCAATGCATTCTTGTTGCTATAATGTTGCCAGGCTCCTTCTGCTATTTCCCAGATGATTGTAAAATTTCTGTGGATAATTATTCTCCACTTAAATCGTTCCTTAATTAATGCAGTATTATACTGCTATTGGTTTTACGTTATTTATTTGTATTCAGAACGAATACTTTCTTCGTATGATGGAGCCGCCAGACAGGAGGAGAAGGGGAAGGCCAAAGAGGCGGTACATGGATGTAGGGAGGGAGGACATGAGAGAAGTTGGGGTGACAGAGGAAGCTGCAGAGAACAGGTTGGTGTAGAAAAGAATGATCCGCTGTGGCGACCCCTAGAGGGAGCAGCCGAAAGAAGAAGGAAAAGAAGACTTTCTTCGTACCCGGTAGCAGAAATTATGTCAGTGCATGGTCATAGAAACTGTGTTGACCAATAGAACCAATGACACGAGGTTGTTGATGTGGAAGAACAACGATCGCCCTTGGTAAAGCCATGTGACTTCCTCGTCTACGTTGCCTCTGCGTGCCAAGTGCTGTTGGGTCCTCTCACGGAGCCTCGTCGCAGCTGAACCCTGTTGTTTTCACCGCGGTTCTCTTCACAGTCGGCAATGGAGCTCATGGACGGCAGTGTAGTCATAAGAGCTAACGGGTAGCATGCGGTTTACTACACCAATACGACAGGGCCGCTATTTAACACAGACAGAAACCAAAGTAATGGCAGGTTTACGTCCTCCGCTAGCTGAGAAAAAAGCTGCGATACAAATATCGTAATTTGCCACGTACTTAACACATATTGACAAGGAAGACAGGTGACGACCTTGTGATCAGAGATCATCCCTCAAAGTTAAGCAGGAGAAATATGAAACAAGTAAATGCACCAACGCAGTCTGAAAATGCCAGTGATATCAAAAGTGACCAACCTGTTTCCTAAACTTACATCAGCCAGATGAGTACTGAATGTTAATAAAGACTGAGGATATACTGATTAGTCTGATATTAAAGCTGTATGCCACATAGAAGAAAGAATATCAAAATCTGAGCTAAAAGCTATCATCATAGCTTGTGCAAACCAGTTATGGGTGAAACACAAAAATATACTCTTTCTTTTACTGTTTCTTTTAAAAGAATTTTCCTAGTTCAAATGCAGTAAACCTGACTGTCTTTATTTGATATTAAAAGTATAATGCAGGATGAACACAGACATGATAATTTACATTTAAGAACTAATCATTAACAAAATATTCATGAAAAAAATGCTTTAAACATAGTGATGGTGTTCAAGGTCAGTTGAAATTTATAAGATTGAGAAACTCAGTGAAATCCAAATTGTCTGCACATTTTTTCACTTCCAGCTTCAAGAAGACATGTAAAGAACTCTTTGCATCTGCCTCACATAACGTTTGTCTTGGGGCTGCAGAGGCAGTGATCTGCACGCAGCGCAGTGTGCACCACTTTTTAATCCTTTGGAACATCTGTGTTACTTGAGAAAAACCTAACTTTGCAGTTCTGTTGGCTACTGTCACTGCAAATGATGAACAGACAACCAGATGGGCTTGCATGACAAAGGCTGTGGGGCAGGTTCTGACTCTCCGGGGTGGAGATGGAACGCCCGGGGAAGTGGCTGTGGGTGGTGCAGCAGAGATGGAGTGCCCCCCAGAAGTGCCTGATACATCAGCCTGTGGTGATGTTCCTCATTGCTCTCTCTCACCTATCTTTATGGATTCTTGTGTCTTCGTGAAGGAGAGAGCGGAATGTATTGCTGTATTCCCTCGTGGAGGGCAAAGGAATCGTTTGCGAGAAGCAGCTGCAGGTAGCGCCAGTCGCAATGGGGAGGGGGTGGGCAGAGCAGGGATTGGGGAATGACCTTAATGTACCTGCTGAGATGGGCTTGGAGGCAGATATTGCCGCACAGGCTCAACTCTACCACCCGTAATAGCAGAACAGTCCCTAAGCTTCTTGGGCTCATATATAAATGTTTAGTCTGGACCTCCATTGTTTGGCTTTTTGTCTCATTTTTTGTTAGTGGTCGATCACCTGAGCATGTCAGGCAAATGTTCAGGTGTCTCTGAAAACTCCCCACAGATCTGCTCCTGTATTGTCTTAACACCTGAGAGGCGAACGTTTATATTAAATATTTAGATTTTGGGAATGTTTGGGGGTTACGATTATATTTTGCCAAAGGGCATAATAAAAATCTTAGCAGAGAGAACTGATGTTATTAGAAAAAGTCATGGAATATGATTTTTAAATCACCTTTTTGAGCGCAGCATTAAATGGAATTGTTCCGGGCATTTATTGTTTGTAAAACATGCTTTTTTTTTTTTTTACAGATGGTTGCACTCAGATAAGTGAGTCAGGTGATGAACACTTACACTCTTTAAACCGCAATTATGTGTCCCTCATTCATCCTGCTTATCCATGTCTTTATTTCTGTAGCTGCACAGAGGATCCAGAATAAAAGTTGCAGAACAACAAACCAAGAAGTTTTTTCTTTTCCTGTGATACTTGAAAAATGTTTTTTTTAGTTTTTTCCCTGCTATTTTTCTTCCCTCACCTCCCCGCACCCCCTACATCTTACTTCCAGTCCTGCAGGAGGGCCATTAATAATAGACTGGTGTGCCACAAGCCACTGTACCATGTGGCCCTGCTCACAAGTGTTTCAACAACAGTGCATATGAAAGGCCGCAAGAATCTGCCTTTCCACAAAAAGCTGGAATGGGCCTGTCCATGCTGGTGTAAAAACAGAAAAACAGCATTTCAAGTACCCAAGCCATGGGAGTAAAAGGGTCCCGGTGACATTATGGATTACTTATCAATCTGTGCTTGATTTTTTGCAATTAGTTGGAGATGAGCTAAATTGACACCTTGAGTCAGATGACAGGAAATGCTGTTTGGCTCTTTTCCCTTCAGTGAGTACAAGGCTGTAGGGAGAGTTATGAGTGACATATTAATTGATACAGGTTGTTCTTATGTGGGTCAAGGAGACAAGAAGCAGAAGACAAGAGTGTGGCATCTGCCACTGCTACCAAAGGGAATTCAGAAATACAACAGGAGCAGTGTTTGGATCTCACCTGTGGTGTCATGCTGTGGAAGTGTGTCTGTTCTGGAGGACAGCTGGAGAGTGAAAGTTGCTGGAGCAGCCAGGCTCCAGCAATGCCAAGCAGCTGAAGAAGTCAAAATCGAGAGGCGAATCTCTCCCTAGGTGAGAATCATGAACAGTGCAAATCTGACACACACACACAGTGGAGTAAGGAACACACACAGTATCAGGAGGGCTTAACAAAACAGGTGTCACATGTATTCAAGTGTCAGTAGTTACAGCATATAACAAAGTAACGAACACGCACAGATTAGTGCAGAACTACATAAACCGTGAGAAATACCTTGTGATAATCGGTGTTTTATTACCGCTCTAGTACTGCCTGAACACCGAAGTCCTATTATAGTATTAAGGAATGTGCAGTAAACTCACTTGTCACAGTACTGTGGAAGCCAGTTTCAACAGCAGTAAAGCGTTCAGCCTTCATTTTAAACATTTTAATTGCTTAGTTTTGTTTTTTCAGTTTCTTCCTAAACTTGAAAGGGAAAAACTTTGTTCTTTTTGAACTTCAAAGTGGAGTGATGGTATTGCAGCGTCTTGAAATGTCACTAACTGAAAGTAGCTGCTTACCCTGTGGAGTAAAAAACCAGTAATAACTGCAGACCCTCTCAGTAGCTCTCATTATCAAAGAACCCTGAAGGCTCCCCATTCTGAAGAAAGGCAGGCTCAAATAAAAAGTAACACCATAATAATTTCTACCTACCTTTTTTTGCTATTGCTCTATTACTGAATTTTTAAAAATCCATTTAGTGCACAGTACTCCTCAGTAATGAGGGATTCACATCCCACACCCAGTAACAGTAAGTGAAATGTCCCTGTGGGAGACCCCAGGTCCTTAGTTCCACCTATTCCCTCTGGCAAAATCAGGGCTGTATTGTACACAGGACTGGAGTCCTTGCCATCAATGGCCACCCTCATGCATGCGGGCACTGTCATTTGGTCAGTAAGGTGCACTCTAGGGCCTGTTGGCAATCACCACTTCACCTGAACAGCGTGTCTTTGTACTGCGGTTGGAGCGTGGGGGACCCATGCACATGTGACTATGACAGCATTTAAATCTGCAGTGGTTGTGCCACTGAATTGTCTCTGTATGCATTTGCTTTTTTACTGGCGTGTTCACTCATCACTACAGAGCTCATTAAGCAGCTATTCATACATAACTATAACATACTTCAATGAATATTGTGAATGGTTAAATCTAACGTGTTGTGCAATTTAATTAATGGCTGGCATGATAAAAAATGATATATGTACACATACCACCTTCTGCATTTTTGAGGTTATATGCATTTTTAAATTCTTAACATATGTTCTATATAAGATACTGACTGAGCTTGTCTGGTCAGATCATGTTTTAAGCACTCAGAGCACTGATCAAAACAATATGATACAAGAAAATTGTGCCATATATATCCCATATATATAAGTCCTATAACCACAAATAGACTGACTAAACTCAAACACTGAAACCAATGTGGTTTACAAATCTTCAAACTGGTTATAATAGCTGAGTGAGGTTAAAATTCCACTGATCATTTATGTGGTTGTGCCAAAATATGTGACTGTGATTATTCTGAGATTTTCTGTTGCTCATTTGTGACTGGCCACATCAATAACACTGTTATGTCTGGTTGGACGTTGATCAAATGTTTGTTCATCATGTGCAACATTATCACAGTTAAACGCCACGGTCCCTGGAAGCAAGTTCTGCCAGTTGTGTAGTTATATGATTCCTGTTGTTTATAAGCTGAGAGAAGGGTAAACGAATTATTTCAAACACAAATTGGGTCTGAATACGCAAAGGTTTGCTGAAATGACATGAATCAGAATTTAATGAATATGTTATTTTCTCACTATTTAACAATGCACAGCTAACTTTTGGGGGTAAAATAAATCTGTTAAATCTGCAGGAATGAAGATGTTAGCCATGTGTCAAACATTCAAGTGCAGTTTCATCTGTCATCACACACACACACACACACACACACATACACACACACACACATATATATGCCATTTAGGTTTAAATCAAAAACGTCTCTCAGTGCAATTCAGAGGTCACATACAATTAAGCCTTAGAGGAGGATGCAGACATGCCACACTACAGAATGCCAGGTCATTTCTTGTGTTTGTCAGTCTAGACAGTCAGTATTTTATGGGTCTCTTGCCAGTGGATAAGGGCTGACCGTGGCAGCTGGGTTACAAGTAGCAAAGAGCAGAGTGTTCTGTGGCATAATCAGCAGAACCACTGCACTGCAGAAGCTGTGTGGGAGTGCTTTATATCAGAGAATCTGCTGTAAGGCTCTGAGGGCAAATCCTTCAGCTGTGCTCTGGTATACCCCCCTCCCACCTCCTACGGAACGTGGCCCTCATTTGACCCAGCTACTGCCTTAACAACTGGGTGGTACACAGATTTGTACTGGCCCTTTGAATTTTCTGAACAGGAAATTCCATCCCAGTGTTCTGAGTTCTTGAAACAAAGCTTGTTAGCTGCACATGAAAGAAACTGGCCATTGTAATCTGCAAAATACCCACCTGGCTCAAGTTACTTTAGGGGGGCCATTTCCCAGACTCTATTAAGTTGTATGCATAATTTAAGATCCATTTACCTTAGTGAAAGACTCATGTTTATGCATGACTAAAATCTTTTATTCATCTAGGTGTCATGAAAAAGTAAATTCACCCTGTTAAGCATTCACACCTTCACATACACACAATGCACATCGCACTTGGGTACAAAAACTACTGACAGGCTACATACTGCCGTTCATCAGTCATCAGCAGTAGATATGTATTAGTGAGACCACTGATTTCCTCAGAAAATCCCTTGTGTCAGCCGCATTGAATTATTTACAACAAACACAGCTTGCTCTTTTGTTATCCTTGACAACAGGCATTGTAGATGGATGCTGACGTGAAAGTGACAAGCACAGGCTGTGTCAGCGTCTCTCTGATAAATGTCAGCCTTGTTTTTCCACAAGGTTTGTCTCGTCTATTGTTAATTACATGGAGAGATGTGGTTGTGTTTTGATGCTTCTTAAAAGCAAACTAAATGCTTTTCAGGGTGAATGAGTATTAAACATTACAAAAACGTATTTAGTCTCAGCCGCTTTAACGTGGAAGATGACAATGGAAAAATACACTTTGAGCAAACATACTGTATGTAAGAGGATGCAGGCAAGTCGTTGTGCTTTACTAAAATTTACCATCTTACAGGCAGATTTGCATTGTTGCTTATGGATTTTAAATTATTGGTCTGTCTAATGTGTTTTTAACAGGGGGTTATGTGGTTATGAATCAACATAATTTTTTTTTAATCTTCCCTTTTTTTAGGTTTAGAACAAAATTAATGAAGCCAAGCAGGGACAGTGGCATGGCACAGAGGAACACAGTGCCAAGGAGAGACCTCTTAGGGACAGTGCCAAGGAGAGACCTCTTAGGGACTTACACTATCAGCAGGGCAAAGGGCAACGAGTCTTCACTTTGTGTTATAGTCACTGTGTACCTCACAGAGTGTACCACTTACTGAACACCATGGTTCATTATTGTCGACACAGAAATCCCAAAGGGCCTCGATTTGGCTGCAATTTGAGATTCACAAGTCAGCTAAGAACCTGCCCATAGGCCGAGCGGGTGCAGAGCAGTGTAATCAGTCAGCAGCACTGCAGGCGCGGCACTGCAAGCTTGGCACTGCGAACACAGCCCTGTGGCGGGCAAGGAGATAACCCAGTCCAGATAACGAGACAGCGATGATTCTCATCAGCACAGCACACACTTACCACACACTTCCGGGGACACGCAGCAGCCCAGAGTCTAGATGGCACAGATTTCTAAAAAACTGGCAGCAAACCGTTGACGACTTTGCAAGTCATGGGATAGGATAAGAAACAAACAGTTGTAACTCTTCTTTGTTTTTTTTGCGGGTGGCATTAAGTAAGCAGCCATGCTAGCCTTTTGTTCTTCACTCTTCAAGAGAATTGGTCTACAAAGTAACAAGGACACCTTTGTAGCATCATGCTTTCATCAGCTTTCAGTTGTGTTTCTTTCTGGCATTGCCCCGTCCTCATTTAACGGAAGGTATGCTCTGTCTGTGTTAGCAGGAGGCTTAAAGTAGAGGTAACTACTGGGAGAAGTTACGCAACAGCACCCACACACAGCAAGGTGTGTTAGCAGGAGGCTTAAAGTAGAGGTAACTACTGAGAGAAGTTACGCAGCAGCACCCACACACAGCAAGGTGTGTTAGCAGGAGGCTTAAAGTAGAGGTAACTACTGGGACTGCACCCAAGTGGGGCATATTTTTGCTTTTATATATCCTTGGAGGAAGTTAATTTTGTTTCCTGTAGTGCTGGTACACTGGTACTGTACACAGTGAACTGGACACCCTGGTAAGCCACAGTACTGGGAACATGCCTAAGATAGTAAGAGAGACAATCCACTCTGTGGTGCTGCTGTGCAAAGCTCTAGGATGAAACTCAAAGTTTAAGTGGAATGGGCTTCATCACTTAAATGTCTTTGTAGGCTCTTCCTAGATGGCATCTATTCAAATGTTTACGAGGAAAAAAAAACGCTGGCGGTCTTTCCACATCCTAACTCCTGAGAAAAACCATGCATTCTTTTTTTCCTGTACGCAGTGCAGACTTTGTCTCGTTTCATAATACTGTGTTCCCATTTACGCAAGCTTTATAAAAGATTAGGTGAAGTGTCAACGCATCGGAGAAAGCTTGTGTAAAATTAATATCAGATTTTCAGCTGGTACGCAAACACAATGGATGCTCGGGTTTCAGTGAAATGAAACCCCTGCGAGTCTGAATGAGGTATACGCACACACCTGTGAAACGGAGCCACAGAGCCGACACTGCGGTAAACCTGCTGAGCGTTGTGCTGCTGACATGCCTTTGAAACTGGCTTTTGGGCTAAAATAAGCTCTTTAAGGACTATTTGTTAATGTGTGAGGAGACCATGCCACGATATTTGCATCTTAAGACAGCTGAAGGCAATACTGTTACTTTTTTCTTTAAACTTTAATGGTGCAGTAGCTTCCCTTCAACTGACATGTTTACGATGAACAAAAAACCGTGTATGTTTTATTAAAAAGTTATCATTTTTAGATTATCAAAAGGTTTTAACACAAATTTTTATGTAAATGAGTTGTCAATATCTTGCACATGAAAATACATATTTTTCTTGTTTATTAACAAAAAATGTAAAATACAGAAGTTCAAAATATTGAAGGTAAATATGGAAAGATGATTTTCTTTTGTAAGGTAAACAGCTGTAATATAAATAAACAATATTTTTAAATGTACATAGATTTTGCGGTGTTCTAACGTTTCTCATTTTGATAACACAATACATTTTCATTACATAGTTTAGATGTGACTACATGCAATCCTTGCAGACACCGTTCAAAAACCTAAAAATTTAAACCTTATTGAAATATCACATACTTCTTAATTTCAAACTTAAAGACCTGAAAGACAAGAGGGTTGCAATAACAGCCTTCAAGTAAAGTTCAGTAATACATTTCAAGTAGCATTCACTCTTGCTTTGCAGTTAAAGAGTTTAATATAAAGTCACGCAGTGCTACGTTTAACAGGAAATAATAAAGTAGCACCTTGCTGCGTTCATGAATACAAACCGAGAATAACAAGAGCTCTATTAAGCCGCATCTCAGTTCTACAAAAGCATTTAAAAACAGCCACACCAACACAGAGTTCACGGCGTGTCTGATTAGGAGACATTCCAGCTATTACAGTGCAAACAGCCTCCAGGTGCCTAGCTGTGGGACATCTTGGAGCCTCCAGGACACAGTATAACCTGCTTGCAGAGGACGGCAGCTGTGACGATCACACCAATACACGCCAAAACCAGGACGCTCACAGCAACGCCCAGGCTGACAATCTTGGAATCTTCACCTGTAGAAGTCCCTGTTTCCAGTGGGTGGGGGAGGGGGGTTCAAAAGGCAGGTAAGGGCCAGGCAACTTGGCACTCTGTATCACTGCATATCTGCATATCCACATGCAGCTGTGAGGACTGACACACCTCAGCCCTGGTTATGGTCTACTACAGGGCTAAAGTGCTGGCTGCCACTCTTCCTCTAATCTCTCAGCGAGTTGGCAGCTCAGCCGTGTACATCTGGGCTGCACTGCAGCTCTGTGCATCCTTATAACCGAAGGCATTTCAGATGCACGTTATCACAACTCATTTCCCCAAGATCTGGTCAAATAGAGCAGTGAATGACTCATTTGGTTTTATAACAGGACAATGTTTATCTGTTGAGAATTTCAAGCAGATGATGATGGAACTCACCCTGTTCTTTTAATGCCAGAACTGGAAAACAAAATGGAACACGTTATTTTAGCTCATGCCAAATATCACATGCGTGACATTGACTAAATTGTGTAAGAAAAGTGAACGAGTCACAACTGAAACTGAAGTTTTATGGGGTAAAAAAAAAAAGCCTTGTCGATATACTTAGGCCACTGGTAACAGTCTTTGTCATGTGGGTATACCTGGTTTACAAAACATTGGATACATTTGTGTGCGTGTGTGTGTGACAGACTCACTGCTCTCTGCCCTGGTGATTATGGGTGGGGAGGTGATGGTGGTGGAGTCCGAGACCCCCGGTGGAAACGGCGTGGTGTTCTGTACATCCCTCCTCTTCCTCTTGCCATTGCAATTCTGGACACAAGAAGGGGGAATGAGATAATGCTAAACCCAAACAGAAAATCATTCAATTTATTTTTATATAGTGCCTTTCACAACGAGGTGCCTCAAAGCGATTTACAGAAGAAAAGAAATCATGTGGCAAACTCAGACATTCACATTTTTCCGCAGGCTCTCTGTCAATGCACTGCTGCTTCTATTGACGAGTTTAACGACTGCATGTTTTAATTAAAAGACTAGCGGCTCCAGTCCCCCTTAATAATCAAAGGCACCTCAGACTCCATTATTACCACATTATGAATGTGGTTTAGACAATACAAGGTGAAACCAGGTGAAACAGCATGTGAAAAGAAAACCTAAATTAATATTTTTGTTGAAGAAAATATGGAGGACAGGTGGCAAAGAGACATTTTTACTAGTCCTTGTCAAGGCTGCTGCTGTTGTGCCTGCCTTAATAACCTTTCAAGGATTTCCTACATCCAGCAAAACATGTGAAGGTGTTAAGCTGATGAACTTCAGTATAAAATTACAAAAATAGCAATGGTTTGCTGCAGGTGGGTGCGCAGGTGTACATACGTGGAACTGGTTGCAGGTGCTCCGCTCGCAGAGGCGCGTGATGCAATGCAGGTAATAGGTGGACACGGTCTCATTCTGCTGCTCGATGAAGCGGAAGGCTGGGAAGTAGAACCTGGCGTTCTGGCTCTGACCGTTCTCCACCATGATCGTCTGCCTGTCCCTTTCGCACCTTTGGATGACATCATGGGTGGACGGCATTGCCTTATCATGACCATGAGCTGAAGGAGAAGGTCAACAACACAATGACAGACAGACCTCATCGGAGCTGCTCCATTACTATATTAGCTATGTGGGAGAATATGAACCCCTTTTCTGCAGTCTGCAGCCTTCTGCATTCAGATGGCAGCATGGCAAATTGTCAGAGCAGATAAGGCTATTTGTTAAAGTGGCTTTGGGCTCCAGGCCACACGCACTTACGCGACAAAAAGATTGAAGAAGGTTGAGTTAGTGGGCAGGGGTGATACGGAGGCGTAACATCGGTCAAGTACCACATAATACCTGCAGGGAGACAGAAAAGTCTATCAGAGTTGGAGTCAGACAGTGCAACAGGGGCCTGGAGCGATCTCACACAGAGGCACACAGAATCGGAGTCTTACTGGGACGTTAAGTTGGTGGCCTTCACCTGCACGTAGATGTTAGTCCTCAGCGCAATGCCCTGTGGTGGAATCGTGAGGAGCAAGGTGTAGTTTCTGTCCTGCCAGGAAGTAGAAAGGTACAGAATAATAAATTCTGGGCATACAGACTGATATATAAAAGTAATAACTGGATTGCTGGCACCTCTTGCTGACTGAGGGAGTTTTATTCCTTTGCACTTTATCATTTAAAACATAATGTGAGATGAGGCTAATACCTAACTTGTACTGCATCTGCAGAGGTCAGACACTGAGACAGGCAGGTGAGGAGGGGTCGAGGAGGGTGGGGGGTCGGCTGCTTGTGCAGGTGAGATCGTCTTACCTGGAAGAGCTGCAGGCTCAAAGTGCTGATGAAGCTGCCGTTGTTGTCTCTAACAGCGATGGAGGATGCTGACCTGTGGAGCAAGGGGACGGAGGGTTGTGTTGAGCGAGTCTCTGTTTATAGTGCATCTTTGACAGCCAACTCTCCATCCAGTGGGTCAATTAACTCCTACTGGACTTAATTAACTACTGGACCACTGAGCCTGGAAAGCCAGGGCTGGAGGACCTGGGGCTGTTCAGATTCTGCACTGCCTCCTGTCCAGTCTGAATTCTCTGTCACTGATGCTTTTCACAGTAATCCACCAGCTGCTGCTGTGAAGGGCATTTACTACCACAACAGCCAAACTCAAACCCAAGATAAAAGACAGCGAAATCAATAATCGCTGGTGTGTTTGCTGTCACTTTGTCGCAATGCAATGTCTGCGTGTGTATTGTATGTATGTGACCCATTGAACAAAAACCTTTAGTAAATAGGAAAAGCTAAAAACAGGAGGAAACGCTGAGTTTTACTTATTACCAAAGATAGAAATACAAACACATCTGCACGATGCACATCCTGTCTTCATGAAGTTAGCTGCAAAAGTACATTTGTAAAGTGATTTCCTAACCAGATATGTAAGATCGCACAGAAAGGTTGCCTGTATTTTTAAAACATTTTTTCCACTTATTACTTTGCATAGGAGCACTGGATACTAATATACTGGTACCAGTTCTAAGCTCTTTTTGTGTTGTTTAGTGTGGTGTACAAAACCCAGTATATCACATTTTTGATTTGAGGCTTCATTCAGCACGAGTCAAATTGTATTATTAAATATATCTTTGTCTGGTATTTGGTTTTTGTGTGTAACCACCTGGCGAGGAGTTATAGGCAAGTAACCTTACAGAATTTCACAGACGCTTCATCTGATAAGGTGCAGTCATTTATCCCGTGAGCCGCCACTGGCATTAAGCTCGTAGCTTCGTTTGGCAAAGGGTACTCACACGTCAACCCGCGTGTTGTTGACTAGGTACTCCAGGGGATAGGAGCAGGAGTAGAAATACTTGAGGTCAGCGTTGTAGGTGGCTTGGCCGTTTGTCGGATCGTTAGATCGGATTACGCCGCTAATGTTGACTGTCTGGATATTGGAGAAGTCTGCGAATGCACCAGTTCCCACTGTGCTTGTTGTCTATTACAAACAAAGATGGAAGAATGAGTAAAATTCCCTGCTAGGTAATAAAGGGGGGAATGATCACAAGGCTTATTTAATTCAACTTTGCTAGCTAGCATATGAGACATATGGTTTCTTTATTTTCAAAAGCTGTGGTGAGAAAAAAAAACTATTATAAAAGTACATTTTAAAGTTTAGAAAATAGTAAGTCGCATATTTTTTAAACTTTCAGTAATTTACTTTTATGTCCTTCAGCCATAGTTTGCCCCCCCATCTCCATCTCCATCTCCATCTCCCACCCTACCACTCACAACAAAACTGCTGCCGCATGAGCTGGTCTGGTTTAGGGGAAACTGAAACCGCAAAAGCGGGGGTGTCACTGACACATCCAGAGTGCCCTGGCAGGCTGGGTCCGTGTTGTCATTCAGAACCAGCAAGGACTCGTTGTAGCCCGTGTAAATGACGGGGCACGCTTGTACGGCCAACAATATGCTGGCGGATCCACAATGCACAGAAATATCCGTGTTCTCTGGACATACAAGGGTAAAGTTTGTGAAGTTATAATCTTTAACAAAAAAGTTTTCCAGCAACTGGTCATGGTGTCACACTTGTTAAGGAAATTTGTTCTCACGTTTTAATAACAACCAAGGACATTGGGAGAATCTTAAATATGACAGATGTCACTTCTACTATGGACCAATTAAAATGATAAAGCTTTCCACCCAAAATGCCTTGAGGCAACTCTGCTGTGATGGGTGCTATATAAAAATGAATTGAATTACGACGACACGTGAAGACGTATCCATACAATACGATTGTAATGACAAATAAACACTGCAACATTTAATGACTCCTTTGGAGAAAGGTAACAAATAGATAGATGTATTACCTGGGCGCTTGTAGTATACATCACAATCGGTCATGCTCAGACAATGGCCGTTTTTGATGAGTGCCAACGAAAAAATGATATTAAGAAAACGCATTGTTGTGGTCCAGCTTTTGTGTACAAAAACAAGATTTATAAAGCCCGCTGTTCCAGATGCATCCGAAATTTAATTTCAAACCAATCAAAGTCTAGTGAAAAGAAGCCTTTGAAAGCTGTTCAGATAGCAGTACACACCTTATCGCTACAACTTTCCTCTTTAACTGTGCCCTAGTAGCCCGCGCTTTTTAGCGAACCACTGACATATATACAGTTTTTACAGGCAGGGAAACTCTCAGGTATTGGACAGAAACAAGGTCAGTGCAGCATGGAGTCCATTCCAGGCAAACAATTCACTTTTGTGAATAAGGCACCGTAGTTGTTCCCCACCCAAAGGCAAAGGATGAAATCCTACACACGGCCTTCACAGTTACTCCAGCGACAATGGCGTGGAGCCTTTGTGACCGCACTGCTAAAATTAAATCCCTTGGCATTTGAGCAGGAAACTAAATAAAGTAACGTGGGTTTCCTTTGGGAGTACTCGAAAATCACAATCTTGTTTCTAACTGCTTAAAAGGACACCCCTGTGGCTTTTGGTTCGCCAGTGTTGATCCCGCTAATTTAAACAATTTGATCTGATAATCATTAGGTTGCTTTCTGGGAATTTCTCTTCAGAGCACCATTAATAATACAGGCATTATATTTTTAATAATTACATGGTGTCACACACCCAGAAAAGGCAGTTTTGCACATCACATTTCATCTGGGAAGATTATGAATAGGCAGAAAGTATAAAATATTGAGTGCTCTTTTTATACATTTTCTCATTTTTGTTGAAAATTTTAGTTGTTCTTTTGTCAGCAGACTCCACCAACCTCCCGCAGTCCAACGACACGTACATTAAGCAGACTTGTGGAAATAATCACACATTTTTTGGTAATACATTTTTCACCTTTCCATATCGCAGTTGTAATATGAATTAGGTTTGGCTTCATTTCCAATGCCGACTTTGCTCAGATTTGACATTTATTTGGATCCAGACTCAATCACAAGAGATTGATTTAATTGTCATTTATTCATGTAAATTAAATTACATTTATTCATGCAAATTAAAAGTGAAAAGAAAACAACTCTGAGTAACTACACAAAATTCTTTGTTTACATTTCATAATTTCTGATTTATTTTAACATTTTATGAAGACAAATTGCCAAAAATGTACTTTCTGTTAAAGTTGAATATGACCTTCTACAAAGAAAACTTTTGCAAAAAAATATATGTAACTAAAATAAATTATACAAATAATTAACAGTGTTTTGTAAAATATTCATATTTCTGATTAGCATCCCTCAGGGCGTAAACTGGCATGAAGAATGTGAAGACACAGACTTTAAAGAATGCAGACACACTCCATTTTAAAATGTTGCCTACTTTATGCACATTTAGTTCTTCGCTGCACACTAAACACAGTTGGAGATTAAAGGGATTTACAAAAGTCAAAGAAAATTGTCCAAAATCAATGTGTCCTAGATATATTATCCGTCATTAATCATTCATAAAGGACGTTGTGCACCAGGGAATGTTAGTCTTACGTGAGAAAGCACGGTGAATCGCAGGAACCCCGCAAGGAACGGTCCAGTTTGTCTTTCAGAGTGTAGCCGTCGTTACGCAAAGCACTCCATGGTGATGGTGACCTTTGTTAATGACAAATGCACGTCTGCCTCTCACATCAGGTCCCATGGTGTCAGATGGCATTATTACCGGAGACAGATCATTTCAAAATGCCAGCTCAAAAAAGATATGTTTTTACAGTGTGGTGATGGGGAGGGTGCCTCATTTTCTTTTCATTACACGCACTTGACTTTTTTACTCACGGAAAAAGCGGGGTGGCATATTTGACCTCAGCTTTGTGCCGATAAGAGCTCTCTGAAATGGGTTTATGTCTGGATGCTACGTTAAAGGGGTTTATCTGCAGTGTGAGGAAGAGGTCCAAAGGCAACCCTCCAGCTGGGTTTAGAAAAAGAAGACCCTGTACAATCAGAAGGTTTCATAAAAGACACCCCCATTAAGAAGGCTCCAGATTTTAAAATGCACCAAGAAGTATTACTGATGTGTCTCTACTTTCAGCAGTTCCTGTCTTGTAGCATGTTTTTGAACATTTGCAAGCTCTCATTAACTTCAAAAAGCATTGCAAAGTGCTACATGTTTGGTAGGAGTGGCTTTGGGGCAGACCAATAAGAAAATCAGCACTCAAAGGTGTAAACCCAAAGATCTCAGGGATCCCCTGTGAACATGTAACGCTGCCGGCAACATGAGTGCTGCAGGCCTCCAGGTGAATCCACTCACCTCCGTTAATGGAGCACTTCCTGAGCTTCTGCTTGACACATAGTGATAGAGAAGCTTTAGTTTTGGATCAATATGCCCGCTCAGCCATGCGGCGTATTCAAAATGTGGAGGTTTCCAGCAACAGGGATTTCTTTAAAGCTCTCAGTCTTTGAGTCAATATAAAAAGAAAAATATATCCATTTAATTTATATGTGGAACAGTGCATACTTCAAACGATGCGGTTGTGCAGGGTCATTTGATTTTTTATTTTTTTTGCTGGAGGTGAATGTTCAAGGAGAGACATATTGTTTCTTTAATATATAAAGCAATACCAGATGACACATGTCACCAGAGCAAGGTGCTACAATTCTCAACAGAACATCGATCTTTCTTTGGCATGCAGACAGAAACCTGGGAGTGTACACCAGCAAAAATATGTGAAATGCACACACAACGATGTACACTGATAATTTAAAGCAACTTGCAGCCTTTAGATACCAAAGTTTTGCAATTTTCTTATACGTGTATGACTAATAGCAGGTTGATAATGAGCAAAATGCGATAATAAACCACTACAGACAGTACACAGCATGTTCATAATTCATATTATATAGCACCTGGCATGGCTCACAAAACTGGCTGTTGCAGGTATAACTCAAACAGAAGAACGCATGTGGGCTGTGGTATAGATTATACCTGATTGGGCATAAATTAACACAGGTATGCCACAGAGTTTGCATTATGTACTGTCATTAAAAGCCAAAAGCGTTGACACTGAGTTTCTCTTCTGGTCTCCCAAAGATATCATCTTTCAGGGCACTTTCAGTTTTTACTGCCAGTGATAAGCTGCAGCCCATTCTGAAATGTACCATTTGATTTTTCTTCAAAATAAAAACTCTACGAAAGGCTTTAAAAATCCTTGCCAACCTTTTCTACCATCTGAAGGCAGCTGTAACAACATTTTAATGAATTTAAATGATCCCAAAACAAATACTGTTAACACCCACAGTCATCATTGTCTCTGAAGAGTAAATTTGTTCAGTTAATCAACACAGGAGTAGCAGTTGTTAAACATGCAGACTTTTAACTAACATGTTAGGACAACAAAAGAAAATCCTTTGATCTTCCTATCTTATATGGAGTTGAGGGGAGCTTGCAGCCAATCCCAGGCAAAACAGATTGTAAATCAGAGTAAACCCTAAACTGGAGGCCAATTCATTACAAGACACACATATCCATGAACAGGACCAATTAGTGTCATCAGTTCACCTGAATGAGGGGGGGGAACAGACCCACACAGCCTAGGGGAGAACATGCAGATCTGACCCACTCAATGCCAGGAATGGGAAACATGAAGAAAACATGCAAACAACAAACATGACAAAAGGAACGAGAACCATGAGGAGAACATGTAACCCCAAAACGCCAGGCATGACAACTGTGAGATGTCAACACACTCAACACCAGAAATGAGAACTGTGGACGTCCCAGTTTTACATTTTATTACAACTGCTTAACATTTGGCTGGCAGACTATAACATTCTCAAGTGAAATGCAATCCCGATGAAATTATGTAAATATGGATCTGCATCAATGCACCCTTTTCAGAGAGTCATGAAAATCTTTCTAGAAAGAAATTTTAAATCTATAATTGAATTGTATCATTTTAAAATACTGCAGTATGCATGTTATTCTAGTGCAATTTACAAGCATGTGTGCAACAAGCGCATGCCTTTAATTACAAAATGTTCCACAGATACTGCAGGGTTTAGA
>JABJVR010027650.1:0-35889 GCA_025773905.1 Chitala chitala
AGGGGGAAGGGCAAATTAGAAAACACATTTTCAAGGGTCACCCCCACTCCTCCCCCCCCCCCCCCCCCGATATTTTTATCATGCAATTATACTCTTATGATTACTATTACTGTAATTTTACCATCTGCATACTCAGCGGACAGTGACAAGCCTTCTGCTAGTGGAGAAACGTCTCAATTGTGCTTTGCTTCAGAAACAATTCCAAAACTGTGTGGGTGAAAGTAACGCAGATCTCCCAGATGCAGCGGTCAGAAAAGAGAGGCAGAATAAAGCGAAGCCGCCTAGGGACGAGTCTGATTGGTGAAACAGACACACAGAGCTGGACACACGAGGTCAAGCTAACTCTGCGTGGCCACAGACAGCAGTGTAGGAGTAAAAACACATCCCTTTCTGTGGCACAGATAACACAAAAGCACACTCCCCCCCCTCAAACAATTACCAATCCGCAATAAACAACATCCTAAATACCACAAAAACAGGCAACTATAGGGAATAAATGAAACAGCCATGCAAAATAGGTATAGAAAAAAACGACATTGAACAATAGGTATATGCGATGGTACAAAGCTGTTACCTTATCTGCCACTAGACACTAGGAGTAATAATTCATCTGCATCTGGAAAAATGGCAAGTGGGGGAAGGAACTCCAGCTGCACCATAACAGGAGAGCGGGAAAGAGCTGCAGGCAATTAGAGATGCCTCGATGTTTCCACATTATCTCATGACGGCACAGTCACACTGTGGCTCTCTCCAGACCTGAATGCAAGAGAAGACACGGCCTCACCTTCTCCACGAAGAAACCATACAAGCTATACGAGCGCACTGAGGGTAGAAGACACGACCTCTCACCGTTACAAGTGTTTGGAGAACATGAAAAGAAAGTCCCAGTGCTTCTAAAGGCCTTGGCGTGAAAGGATTCTCATGACATGGAAACAGATTTTCCTCAGGAGCAAAATGAACTCGGTGGACCTCGGGACATGATGGGCTAAGCCGGCCTTGTCCTGAAAATCAGGGGCACACTCTGCAACTTGTGGGCACATTACACGAGCACTTTGCAGGAGGTAGATGTCAAGTGACATGGCCCTGAGCCTCAGAACACCAGCAGGTATTACTGCAGTTCCACAGCCCTGCACCCCTGAATACCAGCAGGTATTACTGCAGTTCCACAGCCCTGCACCCCTGAACACCAGCAGGTATTACTGCAGTTCCACAGCCCTGCACCCCTGAACACCAGCAGGTATTACTGCAGTTCCACAGCCCTGCACCCCTGAACACCAGCAGATGCCACAGCAGTTCCACAGCCCTGAACACCAGCAGATGCCACAGCAGTTCCACACCCCTGAACACCAGCAGATGCCACAGCAGTTCCACAGCCCTGAACACCAGCAGATGTCACAACAGTTCCACAGCCCTGCAGCCCTGAACACCAGCAGATGCCACAGGATTTCCACAGCCCTGCACCTCTGAACACCAACAGATGCCACAACAGTTCCACAGCCCTGAACACCAGCAGATGCCACAGCAGTTCCACAGCCCTGAACACCAGCAGATGCCACAACAGTTCCACAGCCCTGAACACCAGCAGATGCCACAGCAGTTCCACAGCCCTGCAGCCCTGAACACCAGCAGATGCCACAGCAGTTCCACAGCCCTGAACACCAGCAGATGCCACAGCAGTTCCACAGCCCTGAACACCAGCAGATTCCACAGCAGTTCCACAGCCCTGAACACCAGCAGATGCCACAGCAGTTCCACAGCCCTGAAAACCAGCAGATGCCGTAACAGTTTCACAGCCCTGCACCCCTGAACACCAGCAGATGCCACAGCAGTTCCACAGCCCTGCACCCCTGAACACCAGCAGATGCCACAGCAGTTCCACAGCCCTGAACACCAGCAGATGCCACAGCATTTCCACACCCCTGAACACCAGCAGATGCCACAGCAGTTCCACAGCCCTGCAGCCCTGAACACCAGCAGATGCCACAGTAGTTCCACAGCCCTGAACACCAGCAGATGCCACAGCAGTTCCACACCCCTGAGCACCAGCAGATGCCACAGCGATACACAGAGCCTTTTGCTCTTGACTGTGAAGTGCTTATAAAACCTGGCAACACACACAAGACAAATGTAGAAAAACAAAGCGTTTTCCCAAGATTTGTTTTCAGGAGAGACTGAAAGACACGGATGAAAGATCTTGCATTTAACCATAAATGCAGGATTTGGGGATATGCAAACATCCCAGAATTAGCATATCTATTACTTAATTGTTCATTATTTCAATGCATGTTCCTTACACAATCTGTAATAAAACATAATTCTCATGTATTCCATTTAGTGCAGATCTGCTAAGGAGGATTAATCGACAATTATACTTTTCACCAAACTCAGCTGCTTATCTGGAATTGTGCCACATTGTTGCACTTAAAAGCCCAATAAAATCTAGAGCCAAAATGTATGTACAAATATCTCTACTGGTCTAAAACCTTAATTGTTTAACTAAGCTGACTTTCCATGGGGGGAAAAAAAAACCGTCCTTAGCGATAAGTATTGTCAAGCAACGGTGGAGGAATTCTTTCTGGCTGGGCTGCCTGTTCAGTACTGCCCAGAGCATGCTGGGAAAGATAATCCTAATTGCTGTCGCGTGTTTGCCAGTTGTTAATGCTTAGCGTCGACGTGTCAATGGTTTGACAGAGCTATGGCACCCAAAAGCTCGTTCACAGACTCTAAAAACCGTCTCCATCTAGTAGGAAGAAAACAACGAGAAAATAAGTGCTGAAATGGATGTGATAGGGATGCTTTGAAGACTGGATTCTTGTGGGGCTGGGTTATCTTTTCTGAACACGTACACACATTATATAAGACATGTATTAGAACAGCATTCACGTGTACTCATGTGACCTCTTGTGTACTGACGGCTGTCCATTTATTGGTCATCCAGCAAGATTCCACTAACTTCTCAACATATATGTTGGCCTTAAAGCTTTTCCAAAGATCAATCATCAGCCACTAAATAGTGTGGCTTTGAAGGCAAACAAAAAAAGTAACTTTTAAGAACATAACGATTTCTAAAATAAGGAGGCACTAATTATGTTAACCAGAAATGTTCCACAGCAACCACGTAAATCCACTTTGACATGTCTTTTTTTTTTTTTTTTTTTGCTGAATGCACTTAAATCACAGAATAAATCCCATTGACAGTGGCTCTATTAACTGTGTTTCCCTGTACCAAATTATGAGTCATTTTGCCCATTCAACATGGAGTTGTAGGGAATGCTTTGTAAATGATACAGTAGTTTTCAGCAAAGGTTTTAAATCTATGGCTTAAAACTGTACTACCCCCTTGTTTCTGTGGTAGATGTCAGTAATTCCTCCCATTTTTTTTTTTGGGGGGGGGGGGGGGGTGTAAATGATATTTTGCTGCTGAGGAGAATGCCCAAGCAAACCACTATCCTCTGCTCACTCTTAAAAAGAAAACAGCCTTAGCAGAGAAGCAAAACTAAAACAGCAAAGTGGAATGTGAATTTATGTCCTGGGCAAGGCCAGCAGAGGTGTAAGTTCATGCAGGGTCCTGAGAATGGCACGACTTAGATAGCATAAGCCTGTACAGTCAGTGCCCACTGTGTAGAAGATGGCACTCACTGTTGGAGGGCAGTAACCATTGTGGAGAAAATAGCAACCATTGTGTCAGCACCCATTGTACAGAAGGTGGCACCTAGTGTGAGGATGGCAAGCCAGCAGAGCCCTGTTGGGCACTCCTGTGCCAAGCTCCAACAACCTGATTGAGGAGCAGCTCCTCTGACAGAAAACAGGCGTTTCCTCTCATTCGTATTGCGAGTGCTGTTTTACATGGACTCCAGAGTGCCCCAGCCCTGTGCAGTCAATGGGACTCACGCACAACACTGAGGAAAATCCTACTGCAAATGATCCATGCTTGGACCCCATCCTAAAAACCCTGAGTCAGTACCAGAAAAACACCAGTGGGCTCTATTTGCATCTATTAGACATCTCATTAATGTTGATGCTGTGCTACATTATATCAACAAGAACTGTGTGTGTGCTTTACGTGACAATAGTAAGTGATATAGGATTTCACAGCTGCACTGCTGAATTCTTGTCATTAGCCAAAATGCAGCCGACTAGATTTCCCTGACTGCATGCCATTAAAAACAAAACAAAAAAAAAGACGTTCAATTTACGCATTGACTCAGCTAAACGTTTCAGTGGGGTGTTTCAGGTTAAGCGCCTTTCTCGAGAGCGGCCCGTGAAAAGCACTTAAAGCTACGCAGAAAATTCTACTTGAAGCATCTATGGCACAAGGGAGGTAACACCAGCTTTCTCCACACACAAGAATGATTGGTTAAACATTGTGCTCCCCTAACAGGTACAGGGCCTCGAGTTAAATGCTGCCATAAATATTTCCCTTATCTCTGCTCCCCCATCATCAGCCCTGCCCACCCATTCCTGGGTTTACCGTCTGACCAACTTCTAGCATTATCCCTTTGTGCTTCTAGTCCACTCCTAGTCTACTCCCAGTCTTCTTCCTGTCTGCTCCCCTGCCTCCTACGTCTCAAACCGCTTGACAAACGTTTGACAACTGCCGAACACTCACATTTCTCAAAGCAGCTCCGACAGCATTTCCTTGATGCGGCTCAATGTGAAAAATAAACTACACTGTCAAAAAAAAGCGATCGAATGTTAGCCAAGACTGGCAACGTCGTGTTGTCTGAGGTGAGGCGCTCAACAGGAGACAAACGAATAAACACAGGTCTGACTTAAACACAGGACAGCTTCAGTCCAGAATACTGGAGGGAAAACCTCTCACTGAGGGACCCGTGCAAAAAAAAAAACATGGGTCCACACTGGTATAGAACGACCCCGTTCAATTACTCTCTAGTTTGGAGTCAGCGTGGTAGTCGGAAGAGAACAGAACTTGCCCCCCCAGAAGACACAATCACAAAAATAAGACATGTGGCAGTGCCTTGTTAATAAACGAATAAAGGCTGAAATTATGACTTTTGCTAATACACTACAGCAACCTAAAGGCAGACCTGGCTTCACCTCTCCCAGACAAGCCTATATTTTTTGCAGCCTTGAAGAAAACTCCACAGGAAGTTGACAAAAGAACTCGTATTCAGAGCATTAAGCATTACACCATGAAAGCTGAATTTAGACATCACAACACAGGCATACTCTAGCTACAGTGAAGTGTAAAACAGGGCTAAAAGGGGCTGCCATAGTCTCTCAGTGTCACACACAACTATTTCGACATATAAACTATGTGGTGTGTAATTATTAAAACTTTTTCAAGAGCCAAAAACTTTACTCACAAATTTGGATTTCTGGTAATATCGATGAGAGTCACTAAATATATAAGCACAGGTAAAACTACCTGCTGGGCATTTCTGCCAGACGCACTTCCGCCAGTGCTATTTGGACTGCTGCAGGGTCATCAGCCGGGAGCCACCCCTCCTTGATGTTTCGCTCCTTTAATCCCTGAACATCTCAGGGTGGTTATCACAGAAAGACAAATGTTGTGCGTGAAATGGTTAAAACCAGTTAACGAAACAGAACTTCCAACAGCTTCAGATGATTCCAACGTACAAGTACAAGCAGTAACTTTGTCTGACAGTTGCTTTATATTGTTTCCTAAAGAGTCACTTGTGACATATTTGCAAGAATCACAACACTTACAAAACCAATAAAAAATGTCATTGGGAAAATACAAGCTAAATGCAATTAAACCATCATAGAAACCAATGAAGCACAATGCAGAATACAGAGGAACAGAGCTTAAAGGCAACTTTCAGTGAGAATACAAAAAATGTTAAGAACATGACTTTAGAAAACAGAAATCGTTCATAGAATCTTTTAGCCACAGTTAACTGAAAATCTTTCTTGAGTTCAACTAATGTTATCAAGAGCAAATCCACTGGAGTCTCCTACCCCAATGAATAAGGATTCCCAAGTCTGCATTACCTACAGTTGTTTTATTGACTTCTTTTACTGAGATCGTTAGGGCACAGAAGACGCTCAGCTAATTGAAAACGAACAGGGAGACGAGGGAGATAAGAACGACAGGACCCACGTTTTGCAGCCAGGATTCGCTCATCAAAACAATACCAGCCTGTCCGCAGACAACATCTGCAAGGAGTCTCACTTCCTGAGGCCAACGGCCATCTCCGAGGATCTTATTATGACAAGGAAGAACTTCAGCACTGCACGTGCTGGGCGCCAGGAGATGGCTTCCCCTATCACACTGCACAAACACACACACACTGCATCCAGAGGTCTTATCTCCCAGACGCGGGCCACCAACAAAACAGATTGGACACTGGTGGCTAAGACAACGGAGAAGACTATTTTTAACTAAGTGCTTTGCCTCCAACTAAAATTGACTTTATATATCAGTTTTTAAATGAGTCGTCATTGGTTTAATCGTCACTAAACTCTTAAATGCGAACGGGCCGTTCGGATGAGTTCTGGCTAGCTCGTCTGGATCCGGTCCACGCCTGTGTTGAGAGCTGCCAGGACGCGGCCCGATGGGATGTCGACACACAGCACTCACTGGGGAAGAGGCAGGCGGGCCAGGGAACAGCTTGCTGATGGTAGCTCGCCAAAGGCATCCCTGTTTGGGTTTCGACACACATTCCCCAGTCCCGTGTGCGAGCTGGAAACGCGTTTAATGTTTTCAGCTCTGGCCAAAGACTCTTCCGTTCCCACGAGTTCCCGCACAGTCCATGTTCTTAGTCGGGCGCCCTGCTCTTCGTTCTCCTCCTCCGCCAGACTGCCATGACCGCGGCTCCTTGGACTGGGCCGGTGCCGTGGAGCTTAAATCTGCTCACATCTCCTGAACCCAGAAAAGGTACTGCTGGCTCTGTGTAAGCCAGCATTTTGTCAGTCACTGAGCTCCATGAGTACTTCATTTCATGCTAATATATATAGACTGAATCAAGCAAAAAGCCAACAGACAGTAGTTGAGGAATTAACAATTCTGAGCCCATGCAGTCATGCATGATAATGCACATTTAGTCACGTGGTAGTAATAGTCCGATAGCTTGTTCAGCTTTCAGTTGTGTCATTCCCACATAGGTTGCTGTATCAGTGACACCATGTAATACACAACGGACAGTCACCGTGTGTTCAAAGTTCAAAGACATCATGATCCTAATGTAACTGGCAGAAGATGACCCGCTATGGTCTTCTAGAACTCCAGACTATTAAAGCGGCAGACATCGACAGAAGCGGGTCACCGACATAACAGGAAGGCCACCCTCCCTTCCAACACAGGAGTCAGACCCTGACCTCTGAAAGCTACTGAGAGAAGTTGGCGCAAACGGGGGCTCGGGGTCAAAGCCCTTTGTTAAAGGAGTTTCTAGATCACATGGGACCACTTCACTCACTGGAAACGGGAGATAAAAGGCAAGTGGCCACATTTCCGGCGCTGCTGTGAAACGCGTAATCTTGGACTTTGCTGGCCCGTGACAGATGCAACTGTCCGTGAATGGGCCTGTTAAAAGAGCTTTCCTCAGTTACACAGTTGTTAAAACCCAGATGAGGCCGAGCTGCTGTGTCCTGCGTAGCTGCCGATATCCCAGCTATGACCCGGCTCCGTAAATGGATTACGCAACACAGAAGTACAAGACTGTGAAGGCTACAGGCTCTGAAGGCATCCACAAAGCAAACTAACCAAGTCAAACAAAACATTGTGTCAGATTAAAACAGAAGGTGTAACGAGACCACCTGAGGAAGATCAATGGGGCTTGAGCTGCCTTTACTAAATCGTCTGCACAGAATTGGAGTTGTCTAAACAAGCGATGACTTCAAACGCAGCCGAGAGCAGATGTCGACGGACGTTTCTTAGATCTGTTGCTCCTGTGTGAGAGCATCCAGGTGGTCCCTGTATAAACTGTGTCATTCTAACATCGGGGCGGCGCTCACACACTCACTGCAGGCATGCATACATGGGTTGGATGGAGCCTTTGGACAAGGCATGCAGAAAGGCACACAGGTGACACAGGTAAATCCCAGGGATGCTCATTGGTCCATCAGGTGGATTGGGCTTTGGTTTTCACAATAAGGGTTACGGGAAAGGTCAGACAGGATTAACGTCAGACCTAATGAAAATGATTGTGGTTCACAAACGAAGGTTTCAGCTCCACTTTTAGGCTGACGTGGGGCTGACACCTCTATACACATAAAAACAATAGTGCTGTGTGACTTCAGTGGTCAACTGTTCTAAATATAATTAACACCCTACTGACAGCACAGATAGACTTAGAAACCATTTACAAAATGTTACAAATAAAGAAAAAATATTTCTTAAGAAAAACATTAAAAGTAAAGAGTTTCAGCTTCTTTCTGCCATTTTCTTGTACTGATGCGCTTTTCAGTTCCTTTGTAAGACTCATGTTAATACAACACACCAAGTCCAACTTTCTCACTTTTGTTAAGTTGTTAGCAAATCAACAACAGACGATTTTGGGCCCACCGAGGCCCCTGGGAGCTATGCAATTACCACCATCATCAAAATGTACAGAAATTTCTGAAGCTATTTAAAGGCATCGATTTAAAAATCTGAACTACCGAGTGCAACCCTTCCACGTTGCTTCTAGGTTTCTACACCCCCAGCTCAGAGTAACCATACCGCTGTTTTAACACTGCCTAAGCAATGCAGAAAGCTCCCATACGCTACTTTCCCTGGTACCAACACAGGGATGACAATGTGCCACAGACAGGAAAGGTTGGCACCACGCCCCATGTCAGGACCCAGTAGCTTTTGAGAACACATCAAACACACCGATTGGCCAGTGCATTCCACACACTGCTGTCAGTCTCGGATAGTTAGCGTTGCTACTCTTTCTGGAGACGCAGAATGCTTCAGTTTTTTTACACTTAGAACACATATAGCACTGGCTTATGGTTGCTTTACTGTCCCTTTTTAACCAACAGTATTTCGATTACATATTATGACATCGGTGACTTGTTATAACACCATTGTTTGTAAAGTACCGTACGTGTCTTTTTGGAAATAGATCCTCCTTGGGTTGCTCTTCAAAGTTCTTTCTCAGGGCTGGAATATTGCAGAACAAAAACCACTGTAGAGCACTTATTCAACTCAGGACTCATCCCTGTATACACTTATTTTGCCCTTCAAAATGGAAACCTCCCCCTAGGCTCTTAAACCAATTATTGTTAAAGATTATTAAAAAAAATCTATTTTTTGTTAACAAATATAAAGTCCTGAGGCTGTAAGTGACATCTGGCTGGTATTTAACACACAAGTGAAAAAATACATGTATTATTTTTAAGCTGCAGTTGGGCTAAGAAGTTGTTGTGAAATATTGATTTCTTTAATCCTGTGGCTGGTGACATAGAAAGCAGCAAAGCGAAGTAACAAAGGAACGCAAAACAAATGGCAAATGCCGGCTTTGCCATTTTATGTGAAGTGCTTCGATACTAAATTTAGCTTTGAGCTTTTTGTGGAGTCCTTCAGCAGCGGTGCCATGCTCAACGTTTCAGCAAGCCAAAGAACGGCTCCAAGCAAACCAAGGAAAGCGCTACCGTTAATGTTGTCCATGTGGACGTTCTAATACCTCATGGTTGCTTAGCCTTCTTCAAGGAAAGAGTGAAGTATTTACATACAAGACGGATGGAGTGGGTGAACACAACCATCCAGTCTGAGCACCAGGTAAACTGATGCTAAACTATCCACAAGCTGAAGGGCTGATCTCCACGTGTGCCAAATCGATGGTGTCCCCCACCGACACAGCCGACCCTTTCACCAAAGCCTGCCGCTCTCGCTTTAATAAAAACCAGCAAAGTGGCACAACAGCACGAAAAGCTGCCTCCCCCTCCTCAGCCTGGCCTGAACGTGATTAACCGCCGCGGCCTGTCCTTGTTATGATCCATAATGGACACGACTGTGTAATGCTTTGAAGAAAATAACGATAATAATCTTCAAAGAGGGGAGCAGCCAATTAATTTTGAATCCAAAACAATAATTACAGATGTGGACTACAATAAAAACACACGACCCAGGACCTCGGCTGAGCATATGAAGCATATGGAGTTGACTGTAAACCATCACCACAATAAAATTTATTAAGTTTGGTCCATTTTCTCTGACTGCTATCTGTTGTAAGCCAGTTCACAGGAATAATTGTTTTGTCATTCTTAACAAATATGGTGTGAATAAAACATTGGAATGTCAGTATAATGGAAAAAAAGATAAAAATTGCCCACAAGAGCAAAAAATCATACAACCACGACACATTCATCCCGAATCTGATCTGTATCTCCATCAGTTACAATAAATCTGACAAATGCACACTTCATTCCCAGCTATTTCTCTGTATTATGCTTGTACAGCTCTGCAATTCCTGTACAGAAACCAGCAGCTAGTATCCAGCCAATCTCCTGAGTCCTTGGTCACAGCACCCTCTGAGGATACAAGGGTATATGAGGAAGCTGCTTACAGGGGAATTCTGGGGAAAAAAACAGTCAGCACCTCCTGTCAATGTACAAAGGAAGTACACAGCAAACACATGTACACACACAGAAACAAAAACATACAAATGATACGGCAAAAGTCCTGGCGAGTTCAACACAACCGTAAAGCTGTCCGTCAACACTATACAGCTTCCACTGTAAGTGGCCCCCAGAATGAGGAGCAACAAGGGTGGCTGGTCATCTTGATCTGGGACACCTGGCTCACAAAAAGCACTGCTGACACTGTCATTCAAACCATGACATGGTACAGTCAAGATTCTGTCTACAAAGCCAGGGCCTAACATATCTGTTACTCTATTTACCCCTAAAAAGACACAGCTGTATAAATAAGATACTGGCTGAATGTAAACCAAAATACATAAAGGCCAAGCAACAGAATACATAATGAGTAGTAAGCACTGGGAGAAGTCTTCTGAGCAAACGAATGCTCTCGTGGAGAAACAGGTGGCGTTTCGTTCGCATAAACGAGCCAGGTGGACGGAAAGGCTCGGCGTCCAGACGTGGGTGGCTAAATGTTCACTCGAGCATTCTCAGTGTCAAAGGAAAGCTAACAGTATCGGCACACAAATTCACGTTTTCATCCTTATACAGAAACCAGGTGATATCCTATCACCACCAGGGCGATCAGCAAACGCAAAGGCACCAAAGCACCCGGCGCATTGGAGAAGTTACCTCCACCAATGCTGATGTGTGGCCACGGTGGTAAATGCCTTTGACCTTTCCACATTAGACAGCAAGTGTATGACAGCATACTGGACACCTTCCAGGTGAGCCACTGTATAGGAGGAGAAGCAAAACGAGCAGTGTCATTGTGCACATGGGGCATTGTCATGCGCTGAAAGCACAGCCGGCATGCATGTGCAGGTGTTCCTCCGTGTTTCTTCCCTCCCGCACGCACATTAGCTCTGTTTATGTGCAGTTGCGTGAGCCCATATGCAAGTGCTGACTATCACAGGGACACACATCCTTTCGTTAAGAACTCTTAGTTCAGTGGGTTTGTGTAGGCCTTGATGTAAGCCACCGGTTCATCTTTGGACTCTACGCCTAACAACATCTGCTGCACAAGAAACTGCTGTTGTGGTCTGAGGGCGAAACTTAGCGAGATCACCAGCGGATGACCTCTCCAGCAGAAGCCAGATGTTCAGTTTAATTTAGTGCCCCAAAAAAATCATAAATACAATTGGCCACCCCGTGTGTTTAACAGGCACCTGAGTCCCAAATGCTATAAAACCCAGGGAGACAGTTTTGCAGATCAAACGGACTGCATTCCATGAAAACCAGACAACTGCATTAAAAACCTCAGTGCCACTCAAGTCAAATACACTCAAGGACAGCTTTACTGATGGACCGATGGTAGCACTTTCATTTTTTAGTAGAAAAAATATGTAAAGGACGTCTAAAGTGTATCCACAGCGAGAAAGTTTCTACCTGGTCTTTTTCTCCTTAAATAGACTGGAATTTTGAAGAAACCTTCCAAAAACTTGGATGAGAGTTTTCTCTTTTTCCTCAGGGCCACTGGAGAACGAAGATGGTATTGAATTATGAAACAAAACTTTGAGAAAAGTTTTGAGAAGGCCCACTAGGCTTACTACCAGGGGGACAGACCTGGGACAAGACCAAACCCAACGTCTTGGAGAGCAGAAATCTATTAATGTTATTTATTTATTGATTCTACGTCCGTTATAAGCCATTTCTGGGAGAACACTCAGCACATTTCTTAAGAAGATTGAGACACAGCCAAACACACTTCAATTCAGCATAACGTCTGCCAACCTTCTAAAGGCAAGGTATAATTCCTCATGTCAGCGACCATCAACAAACTTGTTCACATTTTTGGGCTAATTTCTAAAATTGTACCCTTTTCAATGCTTATGTTTATTATATGTCAGTTCAAACCCCCACCAAGAGTTTGGAGTATCCTCAACATAATCCCCAGATCGCATATCCAGATCGTTTAATGATCATGCAAAACATTCCGTCCCGCACTATGTACGTAATTAGCCCCTCTGTTTCAAGCTGGTGCCAACGAAAACATCTCTCAGCACAAGACGTGTCTGGACTGGCATGGTGAGTGTGTGCTTCTTTTTCAAGCAGGTACAGAACCACTCGGTCATTCTGGGAGCTATACCTCCTCTCCTATCCCAGGTCTGTGCAATACAGATCGTTACTGAAACCCAGGGGACCTGGCTTTGAACCCGAGATGCACAGAGATAGACGTTTGGCTACAACCTGGGGCCTTGCATTAGATACGGAGCCATCAGCTGGGCATCTGGCTGCTTCAGTAACTATGACAACCTGAATCCTGCCTCACTTCCACATAGCTTTGGAAGAAACTGGCAACCCTGCAGCAAGTCTATGGAATGAATGCAACACATTCTCGAGAAAGCACTCACCGCACGTTAATCTGCTACTCGCAATCAAGGAACGAAAAGAGAACGTGAAAGTTCTCCAAAGGAGTCACAAAATGGTTGTGCAAAGGCTGTGTGCAACTGGAGAACCTTCAGGCCCAGTCTTTTTTGATCTCTCATTAATGACTCATAATATGATGCAACTAACTGGCTTTTGAAACCTGTTTCCACCAAATGAAACTGAAAAATAACACTGAATACTAAAAACAGAAAATGAGCTCTGGTCACAACCCACCATTCTTTGTGTCAGCAGCTAAGCCCTCTGATTGGTCATTTCTGGATGTCCCAATGGATTAGTCCAACCCAAGGTCAGACTATACCATTCTCATGCTCTGTTACTTAACAGCTGGCACCGTACGACAGCCAATCCACAGTTGACGAGCAGAGCAAAATAATACACACTGTGCCATAAAAATCACCAACACTGGACCACTGGGAAACAGGAACCATTCCTAAATTAGACTAAAACTTTCTCAGTGTAAGAGTAAACATCCCAGGTTATAAAAAACAAACCATAGTCTGGCCCCCCTGGCCAGGTGCTACTACACAGCTGAAGTTCTGAGTAGGAGGAGGAATGTTATTAAGCATACAATGAAGAACGTGCCTTTGATGTCTCACTCATCTCACTGTGAACTATTTCTCTCAGCTCCCTAAGATGCCTGGCTTTCGTGAGCTAAACTGCTAATTAGTGCTTGCTAATGCTACCCAAACCGCTTTCCCTGCAACGATCTGTGTGGCCTGTGTTTACTATACGTTATGCATTACATCCAGAACAGCATATGGTGCTGAAAAAGTGAACTGAGATTGTACTGAACGGAAAACATCACCTCACCCCTCTGTGGAGATGCTGTTGTCTTTATAACAGAGATCAGATTTCCAACCGGATCTAGAACGTTGGGATTTGGAGGTTCGATAGGCGATGTCACTTGGGCCTACCTCTCTTGACCTTAGTGAGTTTTGCCACCTTCTCTGGGATGGTTTAAGTGAACCCTTACTTCTCCCAAAATTATCCCAAAAGAGACCCTCTGAGGCTGAGGCTCGGTGGTCAACACGTTGCCTCGCACCTCCAGGCCTGGGGTTCGATTCCCCCCTTGGGTTTATGTGCATGGAGTTTGCATGTTCTCCCTGTGCTTGGTGGGTTTCTCCAGGTTCTCCACTTTCCTCCCACTGTCCAAAGACATGCAGGTTAGGTTGATCAGTGTCTCCAAATTGCCCATAGTGTGTGCTTGTGTGTGTGTGTGCCCTGTGGTGATATGGCACCCTGCCATGGGTGTCCCCTGCACCCTATACGTCCTGGGATGGGCTCCAGGCTTACTGCAACCCTGACTTGGACAAGCGGTATCTGATGGATGGATGGATGGGACCCTCTGACTGGGACAGGGAGTCCAGCTATTCTGGCCACAAAGTGAACAGTAAGAGGAACTTGAGTGATTTATTGTGCATGTTCCACCTCTGTCTGTGTGAGCCTGTCCTCTTCTCAAACGTGGAGTAGGTCCCTCAACTGAAAAAAAGAGTACCACAGTCTCACAGCTGGTTCAGGCACACAGAGCTGAACTACATATTCATTCATAATAACTTATACATCCAGTTGGTAATTTCATTAGCATATTTTTTTTATTTACACTTGATCAATTGCATTGTATAATTAGTTATAAAACAATTAATAAAAGCAAATTAAAGTTAAAATGCATAATAGAAATATTCAAAATATTACATATGAAGTTATGTGGATCTTAGCCTGTCAGCACATCATGTAGCATTAATGCCAAAGACGAGTAAAAGTGATGGTGAGTGGGAGCTGTCTGGGGGGGTCACCTGCGGACATCAGTGATAGTAAGTGAACGTCTGAACCCAAATTTGAAGTCTAACAGAGGTGGAAACATAACTGAGCCCCCTGTGCTTTTGGAGAGCTCACAAGTTCAGTAATATTATCAGTCAGATTAGTATAGCGTTCACACACGCGTGTGCACACGCAAGTTCCTCAACGGCTACGTTAAAATACCCCCACATGGGATTCTGTCTATGGGAACTACGCGATTCCAAGAAAGGAGGAGTGAGTGGCGTGTTTCAGATCAAAGCTAACCAAAAAAAAAAAAAAAAAAACGGCTACTATTATGATATTGTTCATCCACATGAAACAATGTATTTTAAATTCCTCCTCCGAGCCCCCTTTGTAGTGTAATTAAAACAGTTTGAGTTAAGATTACTGAAATATTAAGTTCCTTAACTCGGTGGGCCATGAGTATTCATGCCAGCAACCACCGCCCCCTCCCCCATTATCCCCCGGCAGTTCTACTCGGAACCCATAAGCGGCCCTATTAAGGTTTAGAACCTGAAATTCACAGCCGGCAGCTGCTTCCAATATTGGGGCCGTCCTCTGCCTTGATCCACATCTTCTTTTAATGGAGTGTTGAGTGACTTGCCAAGCAACACAACTCCTGTGCCCACCACCCAACCCACTCCTGCTTCTGCTGTGATTTCCCTGCCCGTGGTTTGAGAAACCGGGGGTCAGCGCGCACTGATTGGTGCTCAAAAAAAAATCTAGTTTCCTCCATTGGTCTGCTGGCAGGGACTTGTAAAATATTTTAAACCAATTCTCCTTGTCCTAAATCAAACAGTGGTGCAAATAGACAGAGCTTATCTCGGTGCTGTAAAAATATGAGCAGTTCACTGCTGTATATTTAAGATGAGAAAGAGCCTTAAAACAGATCCAGCCAATAAAACAAAACATTCATTTTCACAAGACAGTGGCTGGCCAGAGGACCTGCGCTTCTACCAAACAAACAGAGGCGGGTTCAACCGGCATGAAAGGGGTAACTACACTTCACTTTTGGTGTGGTTGTGATTTTTTGTCCAAGTTCACCAAAGGGTTACAGCTTCAGCGTCCAGTGGATATCGCACTTATAGCCGATACCAATCATAACAGCCACGGACACAGCATAAGCCTACAGTACTGAACACCCAAACCAGGCAGAGTTAGGATACAAAAGGCTGGCTTTGAAACTCCTCAGCACCTGCAAGCACAGTGGCTGGTCTTTGTGAAGACGAGCACAGGATATAAAAACCATGCCAGGTCTGCAGGGATGAAGCCAGTTCATTCAGTGCCTTAAAGTTGCTCGCTGACAAAAAAAATTAAACCTACTGTTAGGGTGGGAATGTCCCAACAGGATGTAGAAGAAGGTTGTGGAGAGGGCAGGTGGCTGGGGTCAGTCTCCATAACTCCCACAACACTGACCCTGCAAACATTCCTTAAGTAAAGTGTCTTATGGAGTTGAGAGTAAACCCAAGCGCTGTATGTTATCTAAGGAGGTTGACTTGGGTGCTTCTGAATGTTTCTTGACTGCTCCAGACGAGTAACTGACCAGCCCACCAAGCCGGCCTGCTTTTAATAAGACTAGTTCAGAAGAACACACGTCAACACCTGAAATTCCCTTTTCCAGCCACTCAGTCAGTTTTGTATCCACTGCGATGTCAGCACACCAGCTCTACATGTGAACGTGATAAGTCAACGATAGTCATCAACTTTGAGCTGGTCCAGATAATCAGTACCTACTTAGTGAAAGAGCACAGTCAAATTTTCCTGACCCAAAGTGTGAGTAAGTCATGGCCTTTCCCTTTCTGAGTTCAGCAGGCCTTGCACAAACGTGGGATGTGTTACACTATGGCTGACAGTGGGTGGTTTCTACATGGATATCTTGCAGCTCCATCATTGGGACTCTTCCTGCTGTATACGTAAAGCTACAACACTCTTTCCCTGTCAATCTTCTGCCACACCAGACAGGATGACTGGTGGCATTCATGTGAAGGTTAAGAACGTCAAGGGAGGTGTTGACTTTAACCTTTGCTTCCATGGATTTTGTGACGATTCACTGCAGTTCTGCAGTGCCTTATCTCTCTCCACTCCCCCTAAGTTGGCTGCTCAACCTCCAACACCTGTCTCTGGCTTCATAACAAGGCCTTGTGTTGTGGTTTTTTGTCTCTACACCCACTCCCCCCTCCCAAATCTCGCAGCACAGGAAGAGAGCAGGGCCAACGGATGGTAGAATCCGGCAGAGACTCACACGGCAGCCTGGGTCACCGGGGACAGCCTCACAGCAGGCCCAGGTGCTGGACCACCCCCGCCTGGCCCATAAAAACCATCTTAAAGTGGGGGGGGGGGGCAAAATACAGAGACAGAAAGGACTGATCTGTGAGGACGAAAACAGCAGTGCAGAAGTTAAGGAAGCACATGAAGAGAGGAGACAGATAAAGAACACGGACAATGACTGATGACAGATACAGGGGGGGAGGGCTTGCCAAAATTATGCAGGAGGAAGATGAGGAGGTCACTTAAGATGACATGTGAGTGAGAAAAAGTGGAGCAAATGAGAGAAAAAAAAATCAGATGAAGTGTTCAAAGAGGAAGTGTAGTACTGTTCAACAACAATATGGCCCACTTACCACAGCACACACTGACACACACAAACACCAGACCCCCTACAAATAATTAATGCACTCCTGCTTCCTGCATGTTTCAAACTTTTTTTTTTTTTTTTTTTAACAACACTAACCCGGCAAATACCTGGTAGAGATAACTCATGCTTCACTTCCCATGGCCATTTCACTGCTGTCCCGACACTTTGAAGTAGTGCAAACCCCTCAGGAAATTTCTCTTTTCCATACCCCTGTTTAATGTGCTAGTCTGAGAAGACAGAGGGACACAAGTCCTGCTGGGATGCATTTGCTACATAAATAAATGTGTGTTAAAGAAAAACATAACTGAATATCACCCAGTTGCAGGCGACAAAGACAATTTTTCAGGTAATAAACAATACGCACAATAAGCAAGAAGGGTAACGGTAAGGTCATAATGGAAAAAATGCCCCTTCTATACAGCTAATACGAATGTTGTTTAGGGAGACAGAGCGGCTAATTGGATGTGTTTATAGCACTTACTTTTCCTGCACTGTTTACTGTACTTGCTGAGGCCTCGCTCACGCTACAATTGTCCCCCCGGCACAAACAGGATGTTGAGAAACCGTTTGCTCAACGTGACGGCCTGTTTTTCGAGCCTCATATTTTTCCCTCCTGCTTCATTTGAAGCCTGACTCAGCATCCTCGCTTTGTAAACCGAACGTTTCTGGAGCAGGAGCGACAATTTGGCTAGAATGTATAAACTTGGCGGCTTGGCTTCCCTTTTACTCCTTTCTGAGCTCGGATTCGCAGCTGAAGGCAAAAGAAGTGAGAGGAGCTGGCCCGATCAAGAGTTACCTGTGACGAAAGTGGAGAGACAAAACATGCTTCGGTCGACGGTGGTGTAGATGAGCCAGGGCAAGTGGGACTGGGCCCAAGCCTACAGGGCTGACACTGCTAAGTCAGGCCCACTTCTCTCACCAGAAGATATGTAGGAAATAAACTGCATCCATTCCAGGTAGCCCCAGGCAAATGGCTGTGCTGACAGGGGAAAATAAACTATGGGGTCCACTAACACCCCCTTCCCAAAGTACACTGACCTCACAAGAAGAGGACAGATAAGACCTCACCCGTGTCACAACCCTGGTGGCGTCTAGCTGCATTCCAGAACGTTCCCTGTCTGCTAGGAGCTCCTCATGCGTGACCACGGCCATCTCCACTACCACTGTCCATACACCTTTCCTTCACCTCTGTCCCCTCGGCTGTGTTTACGCTACCTGTATGAATCACCCCCCACCACCGGGGTCTCAGCAGGAAGAGTTGCTGGAGAGCACGTGGCTATGGATCAAGCCCACTGACTTACAAAACAGGAAGCAAGTGTCACGTACAACAGGATATTTCAATTAGGCAGAATCAGCACCAGCTGACTCGTATTCCAATAAACATGGTAAATATGTAAACATGCACAGAGGCCTAATCACCGTCTGTTCAAAATAATAACACTAATAATACTAATAATGCATGGGAACAAAGGATCGGTTTTACTATTAAACAGACTTTTGTCCAGGCACGTGGATTTTATGAAAAAGTCCTGCCTTTACGGGAAAGTAAATTAGCAGGGGGACAGATGGCAGTTAAGGCAGTTAATCTGTGACTGGCAGAATCTTATCAGTGGGCCACAGGGGCATTGTCACAGCACAGGATACTGGTGTGCTAAATCAGCCGTACAGAGCTGGAAAAGCAACCCCCCACATGAACACACTCCAAAGGAGGGGTGGCAAATAAGTGCTCTTCTGAATCAACCAGAAAAAACTGGCATCCAGCCAATACTCAAAGCTCAATGATTCAAACTCCCATTTTCACCCAAACCAACCCCCCCCAGTCCACCCCCACTTTTTGTGTCATGAGGCTCCAGCACACGGCAAGGTCACGGTCCAGGCACTCTCGGCATTACTGTCACTGCCACATGGTAGGTGCTAGGCCTTCAGCTGTGCAAAACCTGGGAAAAGACGGACATTCCCTGAGGGTCCATGCATGTACATGAGAGACAGGGCTTCATACGACGGCCACATCCCTACAATCTAGCCGATGACCTTCTCACCAAACCGTGCTCTTAACCCACCCTGCTTAGCAATGCAAATTCTGTGCTCCGCTCTGTGTTACTTTACAAGATCTGATAAATAGGCCAATACTGCATGCTCCACATACATTCAACATCAGGTTGGGCTGGGATATTGGGCTAAGGTACCCATCCCTACTTTCACCAAAGCTGGCCAGCTGCCAAGGGCTTCTATCACCTTCTGATTAAAAAAATGTTCTAATTTCCATGGAAAGCGCCACTTCGTTAAAACTAAAATTGGCTCTAATGCCTTCCTTTGATTCCACAGCAGCAGGGAACACTCCAAGCTGGGACTCTCAGCCAATTCCTATCTCTATCCAAAGGGCGTATTTCACCTGGTGACAGTACAGTGTGAAAAAAGAGCATTCGCTACACGGGCCCATAGGAGCACGCCTTTCTGACACGCATGTGTGAAGCATGACCTCGTCTAGCAGACCCGAGGCTTTTCGCCATGTAAGAACCCTCAGATCACCATGGTAACAAAAGGGAAACAGCTGGATATCAGTCCGGCTCTTAGCTAAATGCCAGAAAGCCTTTAAGGAGTCTCTCTCACACACACACACACACACACACACGTTAGTTTAACTTTGACCAGAAAGCCACCTTGACTTTTATGCCTCACATTAAGTTTATAGGGTTTCCATGGAAACACCTCATGTGGTTTCTCCTATTTAGAACCACAATCATCATATTCACTGTGGTCACAAGGAGCTCATTACTTTAACAGCACCGTGCCCACTGCATTTCATTGTCCATTAACCCCCAGATTTATAACAGCGGGCACGTGCACAATATCAACACTGACGGTTTTCTACTCGTTATTTGACAGCGACCACGACGGCGGCTACACAATCTCCGTAACCGATCGATAACATCGGTGCACAGACCCTCCCTGTGTATAAAACATTCAAAGCCAGTATACACAAGCATTGCCGTACGAGTAAATATTTTAGTTGGTGCTCCAGGTTAACCCCCACAGCGTTGCCTCCTGGAGAGTTTAAGAACATAACAGAGAAATGAAATTCGCTGGAACTTATGACACTGCCCCACCCACTACACCCCCTTTTCAAGGAGAGGATTAGCCAGGAAGGACAGGTGAAAATAAGAACTGACTAAATGTCATGAACTGGTACAGGCTGAAACAGGTGAGGTATTCCTGAGAGACAATGCTGCGGACTCTGCTGTCAGAACATGAGGACGAGGCAGTATTTTCCTGTTTACTGTGGAGGAAGTAAAGAATTCTTTTGTGTTTTTCCTGCTTTTGCAGGGCTTCACTGTGACCGATGTGGCCAGGAAGGGGTTAACGCTAAAACCGGCGTCCCCCCGGAAGTGGCTAGCTGCCACACGGACACAGCGCGCGGACGCAGCCGGCTTCGGTTCCGACACGTGCCTGACAACGTCTGTCCCTCTGCCAAGTACAGTTACCCTTTCAAAGCAGGTCTGCGGAAGCCGACGGGGAGAGAGACGGCGAACGGAGCCGAGGGCAGGAGCAGTTGTTTGTTTTTCCTCAGCGGAAAACACCGGAATCTGCAACTGAGCCTTTTTGGCGGGTCTTTTTTGAAATGCAGTTCATCTTAACGTCTCTACCTCCTCTGAAACCTGCCAGGACCCCCCCCCCCCCACACACACACACACACTGCATGCTTTCAGCAAAGCCTTGCAAAGTAATGTGGGAAAATGTGTTGTCATGATAAGGCAGAGAGAGTGGAGAAAGTTTCCTACATATAAATTTAAAACACAAGAGCGACAGCTCTGATTGTTAATACAGGCAGTTGCAGAAAAGCTGGGAAAACAAATGCAGTTCGGCACCATTCGCATGTAGAAAAAGCCACTCCAGTCGCTGCAGCCGCAATCCCTCTTCAAACAAACACTGTACTCATTCCAAAGCTCTCCTTCAGTCATACATCACACCACTAAACCATGTGCTTCGTGTTTACACACTTTCCCCCTGCGACAAGTATGAAAAAAAAGCATGCAGGACAACTTTATGCATCCTTATGCAACAGCGAACGTGTTCAAATTATAATTAGATTTGATGAACACAGAAGACGTTTAGGTACGGCAACAGCAGGCAAAAAAACGCACGAAAACGTCACACCTGCTCTAACCTCTAAGCTTTTACAGTAGCTCTAAAATCCAAAGTACCTCTAAGAAAAGCACGCAGATTTACTTCTCAAATCTGATAAAGATGCCAGCAAATTCCAGCTGCCTGCTCTCAGTGAGCGTTTGACACGGCAGGGAGAGCACTGCGCACGTGTCTGCATGCATGTGCCCGCCTTCATGGGCAAGCGACCTCACCGACCTTACGGTCCTGAAGTTCCTTGCTCTGTGCCGGGGCAGTCCTCCGCTCACGGTACTGGCAGGCAGAGGCCATTGACAGCTGGAGCAGGCCTGAGTTAGTCCCCCTCAGCTCCAAGGTGCGGGGCAGGTAGCCCTGTGGCGAGGCGGTGCTGTGGTCCAGGTTAGGAATGGGCAGGGCAGTGTGGACTGGCCTGGAGCCTATGCCAGGCTGCCTGAGCTTCGATGCCACCCCAACAACTGGCATGACCAAGATGGAAAAAAACTGACTCAAAACAAAAACAAAGTAAAAAAAAAATAGCAGGGGGAAGGGGGTAAAAAAATAAATAAATAAAACAGGAAAAAAACAGCCCAGTTGTTGCTTTCCTCCTTCCCGCACGAAAGGTGAAATGGGACAGAGCAGTGCCTCCTGATGTCTGGCAGACGAGGGAGGAGAGGGGAGGGGAGAAAAACGGGGGGGCGCGCTCTGTTCAGGGAGAGTGAGGGAGCGAGGCTGAGAGGAGAGCGGCAGCAGTCAGCGAAGCCTCTGTCTCGGTGCAGCGTGTGGAAACGGAGGAGACGTCTCTACTATCCGCTTCCCTCCCACTCTGACAGAGCTCTGCTACACTAAACCAAACAGTCCTTGGGGGCGTGACCTCCTGGCTGTGGGGGGCTGGCGGGGAGTGGAGAGGGGTGTTGCTGATCCTCACGCTGCCTGACAGTGGAGCTCTGGGGTAGGCGTGAGTCCCCTGTTCTGGAAAGCGTTCTGCCGCCGCGAGTGCCCGGGGTGGTTTCGGAAAACAAGTCACAGCTCCAACTGTCAAAACAGCCCCCCCAGCCTCCCAGCCCACCCCTAGCATGGGGCAGTGAGCTCTGGAAAGAGACACCTCTCCCTTGCTGTCGTTATAACAACTTGCTTTTGGAGGGTGGAGTTAAAAATAAAAAACACATATATTTTAGTGTTTAAAAAGAAACTATGAAGTCCAGGGGGCAAGAAGTGGTACAGGGGGTAAGCACACATTACCCAACACAAATAGCTGTTTGACCAGCTTTTGTCAGGAAGCAAGACCTTTACTAAGGCTGTCAGTCTGATTCTGGCTTCTCTTCATAACTGACAGCCGCCACTCCACTTACTCCAGAAATACTCTCACACCCTGTTACAAAATTAGCTCAACTAACTCTGACACTAGAGTGACTCTGACACTGGCACATGTCACCACCGGACGCAGGGCTGGCACTCCGGGACAGGACGTGACAACCTGCCTGAGAGTCAGACGGAGGTCATTGTGGAGCCCTGAAACGCTAACCGCTCTCCTCTGGTTTGTGTCATACTGTCCACGTGCCTGGCAGCGAGACGTTCCTCCACCACTGCACGTGGAGCGCATGGGAACGTTTCCCATTAATCCCAAATACCGGGAACTTTCGCATAATCAGAATTCTTTACAGCCACATGTTCCAGCTCAGAGTAAAAAACAAACTGCAGCCTTACATGTATTTACAGTAATGAACTTGACAAAAACAGCCCACACAAATGCAGTGTTGTTACAGTGTAGGCTGGTGCAAAACATAAAAGGGAAGGAAAGTTTTATAAGGAAAACCTACATCTGGTTTGCTTTAGTAGCTGATACGTGTGAGAGAGTAGAGGAATATGGAGCCACACCAAACCGGAACGTTTTAACATTCTATAATCCAATAAGAAGAGAACGCTACACAGGCATGTTTCACGCCTTGATCAGAACCAGTCCTGGGTAACTGCCCACTTCCTGAACAGGACTCCCTTCACCCGGTCAGTTACGACACCCCCCAGCCGATTCCCACCAGTGGTTAGTTCTGCTCTTGATTTAAATCAAGTTGGCCCATTCCAGTTGACCTGTGTTTTCACACCTCTAAGCCCACCTGGTAGAACCCTTATGTGAAGGTCTTCTTTAAAACCCACAGCCCCAGAAAGGCCTCACTGTCACACTGTGTACAGACTGTGTGCCACCACTAGGAGATGGAGAGGAGCGCTGAGGGCATTCATGCTCACACCCCAGAAAGATCTCCTCTCAAGCAAAAAGTGTGGCCTGAACACAGCTAGCACATGTGCTCTGGTCCCAATACGCCATGGTCAGCTGACCTGTGCCACAAACGCCGCTGTCACAGACAGAAAAGCCATGTCCCGATTTCAAAAGCTTTAAAGCAGAACTTAGAGAATTCATAAGAAGTGTAAAATTAAATTTCACTGTAAATCTTGTAATATTTGTGTGCATGGGTGTACTGGACTGGGGAAAGGGCCTCCAGCGGAGGTCCAATCGAATGAGCCATGAACAAATGACCCGATATCCTGTTTAAAGTACCAATATTCGTCACGTTGAAAAGATCCCATTATTTCCACTACAGTAAAGAAAAACCAGCAATTACCAAACTGCACACTTGATTCATGCATTTTTAATTGACCTTGGTGTTCTGCATTGCTCTGGGACAGTTACATTGCAAATGGTGTAGATTCTTTGTGGATTAATAGGGAGGGGGGGGTAACGTCTTAACTTACTGAACGACGGAGCCTTGAGATGGCGGGGGGGAGGAGAGGTAAAGTGGCTTTTAAGGGATGACATCATGATCCTGTCACACTCCTGTTGGGATTCTGGTGAGAGTGGAATTAAATTCAAATGACTGTTTCACTCCTGCACCTCCCCCTATATACGCTGAGTCACAGCTACCGGTCCCGTGTCTCTCCCCAGACCACAAAGCTTACTGCCATGTCGTACAAGTGCTGAATGGAGCTGGGTGATTTATTGGCACCCGTCTTAGCAAACAGTACGACTTCCTCACCTGGCCGACTGTCCACAAATCCAGGATGCACAGCGTGAAGTGGCACGGCACTCCACCGCGGATCCCTTGTCGCAAAACAGTCGCCTCACTTACTCAGACCGCAACGATGTGGTGACAGTATGTGGTAGACATAACGTAAGGGAGCAAATTTGTTCCTAATAATCAGAAAAATTCTCCTGTATTCTGATACCAGTCACATTTTGCAGGAGATTCTGGGGAGACTGGTTCCATTATAAACTGTCAAAGGAGCCACAGTAAAATTACTTGTGTTGACCAGACAACTTGAGGTTGTCGCATAGGCAAATCCTATTTTTGTGTCTGTATGTGCCCAAACCTGAGCACGCTACCTATGTAGCCGATTTCTGATACGAAACATGATCAAAGGGTATTATGGTTTGCACAGGTATGTGCTGTGTCATATAAGGGTAATTAAATTCAATAACAAAGTCAAACATCTGAAGACTCAGAGACACAGGTGATGTCCCAAGGCTTTTCTGTCTCTGTGCCAGAGACCCCCCCCCCCCAACCACTCCACCACCACAGCAGGTTCACACAGGACCCCGTGTGAAAACAAATACTATTAGGGCTGGCAAGAGAGAGCAGCCTTGCACCTGGTCCCACCCACAGTCACAGCGTTATCTCTGGTCCACAAAGCGTGTTGCGCGGAAAATGTGATGTGCGTAACCCCCCCACCCACCTACCTACCTACCATCACCACTGCAACAAGTCAGCGGCAACGGATTCCTACGTGCCAGTCAACCTACGACATGCAAACCTGCATAAAACCAGGGAAAACCAGAGTAAAATCCCAGAACATCTGGGATAAAAAAAAGAGCAGGTGTGTGTGTGTGGAGCAGAAAGAAATCACCGTCACCCTACATATTCTTTACCATCTGATTCATTTTAAATGAACACAATAAATGGAAACACTACTACACAGACAGAATAAAGACTGTTAAGTCCTGTGTCCTGGCTCCTACGTGGAAGAGGCACGCATTTTCTACGAGGTGTTCAGCTGTCCTGCTAACAGACGCTGTGCACCAAACGCTCCAGAGCTCAATGCCGACGGCCACCCTTGCCCTAAAAGGAGCGAATTAAACGACCCGCTGGAATCCGTCGCTCCCAAGGTCAGCCTAGCAGCGGGCCTGTGAAAATATTTACACAGCAAACTTTGGCAGGAAGGTGTTCAAAGAGCTCCGTCATTACTCGCCCACAGCGGGCGTTAAGATAGCCGACTTCAAAAACGGCCACGGTCGGCCCTCGGCAGCCAGCTAACGGTTGTCTTGCGCAGGGCCGCTGTGCTTGGCTGCTCCAGCACGCCGGTTTTTGCAGCCGTTCTCAACAAAGGCAGCGTGGAGAGGTGTCAGGTGTATCCTACAGAATATCGAAAAAATTGCAGCATGTTTGGTAATGAGGAACGAGTCTGCTGAGGCCTAAAAGTACAGGCGCATGGGCGAAACCAGGGATGGCAAAAATACCCTTACAGGGAAAATGACAGTGAACATGCATGTTCAGTATTGGCTGAATATGGCAGGATTGTCTTTTTAGCTCACATCCACACAGCACGATACGGGCAAGAAAATCTTCTGCTGAGGAGTTCCTAGCTGGGTATGGCTGACAGGATCCTCAGAGCCAACCTCCAGAACAGCAGGACCGACACAAGGCTGACAGCAGCTGCATGCACTTACAAGGCTTCCCAGAAGTTGATGTCAGCAGCCGTGCTACCGAACTTACCTGATAGGGGGCGCTGTTTAGCACCTCATGCTTTACATACAGGGAACGCCAAAGCACTTTTCCTAGTCAGAGTTGAAATTTAACAATCAGATACTACACCTTAGCTATCATTTAGGTAAAAAGCCAAACGTTGCAACACATACGGACGTTTCGGCGCATGGCAGAACACAACTTTGTACCTCTATTAAACCCACATCCTCATCCAACTTGCATAGCCAACGGCTGGCTCTGACAGACACCATCCAGACACACTCTAACTCCTCCTTACAGGGTCAAGGCATTCCCTCAAATCAATAACAACCAGCACTGAGCAAGCTGGTCAGCATGTCCCATTATAGCAATGAAGAAGAGGTATATGTCAGTGGAACAGATGGCTGGAACTATTTACAGAAGGAATGCAGAATGCAACGCACAGAGTTACATCTGCACTTATAATGAACTAGCTCAACTGCTCTACATATCAGAATATTCAATATAAATCCTAATTTCATAGATGCTAAATACTAAAAAAAAAAAAAAAAAAAAAAAATAAAGTAATGGCTTAAAAAAAATAAAATTGTTTAAAATACCATAAAAAAATAAATAAAGAAGCAGAAAGGGGGGTGGCCAGGTCTCAGAGGTGAAATCAGGTGTGTCCTGACAAAAGCATCCTGAGCAAGAGTGAAGTCTGGCTGCTATTTAATCCCTTGGCAGCTTTCAGAGCCAATTGACAATAATTATCAACGCCTCATAAACGAGCTTTTTTATTATATGGGTATTAAGTGTGCTGGAAAAATGGAAGAGGTTGTAACATGTGGCGTGACATTTGTGTGTGTTCAGCTGGAATGTCTTTGTAGCTTGAGACAAAGCTTTAAATATGGAACAAACAGTGGGTATTTTAAATGGTGAATAAGGGCAAACAATTGATCTGGAGAATGGGAAAATATGGCATGAGTCAGGCCATCGTGGAGCTTGCCTGTACTCCTGAGCGTCTGAGACTCATGGACTGCACAGCAGGTATGTATACTGAGCTGTAGACCAGGTCCTCTTGCCAAGGTCTTGCCTGCATGTACTACTTATACATGTGTGAAGGACATTCTCTTCCAGCGTTGTGGTTGTCACCCCAACAGCCCTGTGTGTCTATACAAGACAAGGCAATGACACCTCAGGGGGAATACACTGACAGACAGCTCCCCAGAAGTGTAATTCAGACGTATGCAAATACGTATTTACACACATTTGTGGCCCTTTCACGAATGTTTTCACCATTCGTTACCATGGATGGCAGTAAATATACACCTAGAGGAGAAAAAAAAAGCTATAAAAAAACTTGTTTGCAGGTGAAAATCATAAACTTTGTCCGCCTTGATAGTGCTTTATCATCAATTGAACGTAAACTGTTTTGCCATATCAGTCTGGGAAATTCTGACATACACAAAACTGATTTAAGTAATGGGTTGTGGAATTAATTAATTACATATGTTGGTAACTGTATAAACATGCTGCCCCCCACTCCCTGTTCACCCTGAGAAATTATCAACCAACAAAGCTCTGAACAAGGTGATCGTGCCACTTTCTCTGTGGACACAAACGACACTATTCCACGTCCTTCTGCGCGTTCAGGGAGAAGCAGGACATCTTTCAGGAACAGTAAGCCGCCTGCATAAAAGGGCGGCCGGCCAAGCCGCTGTCTGTCCGCCACCGTGCCAGACACGAAAGAGGTCCCATTGTAGACCACACTCACGCAGCAAGCTCATTAAGATAGCTTTGTGGAGAACACAGACAAGAGCTAATGGTGTTTGCCTCAGGACCCCCTGATGACCACAGGACTCCTTTCATCAAAGAAAAACAAGGCCACCTTTGATGTCAAGTTCTGTGTTTATGGTGGCCCCCTTAAGGGCCCCCGACCCTGTATAATCATGGCGCTCGGGTTAAGTCAGTCCACGGTGTCCGCTAACATTTCAAAGTGTCTAAACAGACAGGCGAATAGAAGCAAAGTGCTCACTAATGGATTCGGTAAAATCTGCACCGACACGCTTACGTGGTACTGGGCCGTTCTGAAAGCCTTTGGGTCGGAGACATGACATAGCTCGAACACACAACAGACAGCTCATGTGCAAACGTCCCTGTTGTCAGGGCAAATGTATGGACACTTGTTGTGTCTTTAAAAGCCTGTTCGTAATGGCACTGTTAAATTAATATCAGAAACCATCTGGTCGAAGCGTGATTCAGTCACGCCGACCTCTCATTTCAAAGCAGGCCGTCATTAATTCACCGCACGCACAGCCCTCTAAAATCACTTGCTGGCTGAATGTTGTCGGAATTAGCTTTTCTGTGCACAAGTTTAAAAAGAAGTTCTAAAGCCATTGAAAAGATGCTTGGCCTCAACTCTGACTTTCTTGTTGACAAATTGTCCTGGCAAATCAATTGACTCTGCTGCAATCTGTGAGTCACAGCGGCGGCCCAGATTCCAGGGGTATGTGGCGAGGAGGCCTTTTCGCCCAAAAACAGAACTTTAGAAAGAGATGAAATCGATGGGAGGATGAAAAGGAGAGATGTTTGAACTGGAGGGAAGGACAGTGATGTAAACGATGCTGTCACAGTCCTAGCCCCTCTGCCTCTGCACCGCTCACAGCAGGCCACGCACATCCGATCGCTTCATGATGATTCTTGGAGGATCCCTGTAAAACCTAGTATTGATCTCCAGGCAAGGTTCTCAAGAGAATCAGGAGGCTGGCAGCACTGGGTGATTTAAGACCTTGGCAGAGGTCTGTAACGCTCCAAGCCAGACACTTTTACAGCTTTCAATAGGCGTGCGTAAGGCTGGTTTCCTACTTACTCTATGTTTCAGATCTACTGTTCATTTGCCCCAGGGACAAATATGTTAAGATTTCTCAACTGCAACTGTAAATACAATAAAACATACATGTGGTGATGAAGAATATGGTACAACCTTTTTCAAAGCACTGATTAATTTATTTGGCAATGATACCGAACAAGTCTGCCAATAAGGTAAAAGAGTGCTATGACTGGCTGCCTCTCACCTCAGTTGAGAGACTAAGATTGTTCTGGATTTGCAGTAATCTGGTCTGCCCCCCAACACCACCACTAACACCAAGAAGAATTTTTCAAAATATGCACAGAAGATCTTAGCAGGTTTAAATTAGCACTATGCATGCTAAAGCATTGCATTTCTCCACGTTGTATACTTTTACGTCGCACAGCTGCTGCATTCTAATCACAGTCTGGTGCTCCGGTGCACTCTATTGCAAGACATGACTGGATCTCCTGTGGCCTTCAGGGACACGTAAGGTGGTCCTCACCGGCATGAGAATCTTTTGTTTATAACCGCCGGGGCAGCCTGAGGGCTGGGAGCTGAGACAGAGAAAGGATAAACCGTACCCAATTAAGGTCTTCCCAGAGTACCATGCAACCGTCAGTGCCAGCTGGTAAACATTGCCCAGGAGCTGGGCTGCTGTAAGCCAGCCTAATTAATAGCTCAACACTCCATCATTTAAATGCCTGGTTTGTTGGGGTAAAAGTCTATAAAAGGCATTGGACAGTATAAAAGTTCCCCAGCATTCATAGGGAGGAAACACAAAGGCCAACCAGTCAGAGAGTCTGGTGTTAGTCCTCAGATGCAGCTCGCGTGTTTCAGGGCTGTTTTCAGTGATACCCGTGTCATAGTTTGTCCTCGGGTCACACCACCTGTAGTTTCAGGATTCATATGATCCTGTCTAAAGCAAACGTGAAGCTCTGGAGAAATGCAGAACTACTTGTTCTTACCTGCAAGGCGAAAGGTGTCAAATGCACTTACCTACATCAGGTGTCAAATGCACTTACCTACATCAGGTGTACGCTCATTAAGGATCGGTTAATAGTTCAATGACTAACAATATTTTTCAAGATGTTCTGTGAAACTCAAAAGTCTTACACCCCCCTACACCCCATACATGCATACAATGCGTAAAAAACGATGACAGCATGAATGCACCGTATTAACATGATCGATTGTGCCAAAAATTGAATGGAAAATTATTACCCCCATCATCCTTTAGACAAATAAGAAAATCCTTGTACTTCATGCACAACTTAAAAAAAAAAAAAAAAAAAAAAGCAACCATTCATGAGATGAGGCAACAATGAGAGTTTGTAAAAGAAAGAAGTCAACTAATACATAGGCTCTTAAAGCTAAATATTTATGGACTTTGGCATGACCTCTGCGATGACCTTAGCAGTGCTCTGCAGCACTAGGATGAAACCTAACAACATCGCCTCACTCCACAGCCCTCCCCTGAATCCATACCACACCTTATCGGTCTGGACTTGAATCTTCTACTTGACTGCACCGCCTCAAGGTTTTCCTGTGGACTCTGTCAGATATGAAGGCTTTTCTTTCACAAAACAGACTAAAAAATATGCCACGGATCCTATTATACGCAGTTATTTTTCCGTTGCCGCTGGACAGCTTGCGAGCCCAGTTCCGAAGTGTAACGCGGCAAGGCTTTCCATAACACTTCACATAAATCACACACTAAGAAAGAGATGACAGCAGACAGCTAGGGTTTAAACAAAGGGTGACAACACGACTTGCACATGGTAACTACAGCCAGGACATATGTACACTACAGCATGGGTTTGGAACCAAGGAAGCTGCCAAGGTTCATAAGAGTGAAATCATGGGACACGAGCCATATATCCAGAGAAAAAAACTGAGATTATATGGGAAGCGGCCTGGTGACTCAGTGGGTAGAACATCAGGCTGGGATGCGGAAGTCTCCTGGTTCAAATTCCAGCCCAACGAGGTGTGTCCTTGAGCAAGACACTCAAATGCTAGCTTCCCCAGGCACCGCATGTGGCTGGCTGCCCACTGCTCCCGTCAGGGGATGGATTAAATGCAGAGTAATTTCCCGCTGGGATTAACAAAGTACTATAAAAAATATATTAAAGTATCTACAGAAACACAACACCTTGTAGGGCGTTTGTGAAACTTGGAGATCCTTAAGTCCCAGAGGTCCTGAACACCTCTGAGCACTGTCAGGAGCTACATTCACACCCAGTGCATAAGGACAAGCATTTACACACACACACAGTTAAAAATGTATATTCTGTTCTCTAAACTACCCAAATAAAACCGCAAACAAAAAACAAAAACTGAATATTGGAAAGCAAAGCTAGGCTGTGGGAGAGCCAAACGCACAGCATTCTGGGAAAACAGAGCAAAAGACAGCCATTAGGGCTTAAATGCATCACACATGGCATGCCTCAACGGGCAAAATGCTCAAAAAAACACGCACATACACAAAGCAGCATGGAACACCAGATAGCACCGCAAAAACAAAGAGCAAAAGTTTAAATTTAAACACCAGGAGCCTTGGGACCAGCACAACAACTGTCGTTCAAGAAGCACCCGATGCATGATGGTTAAAAGCATGATGTCAGTCGCTACTGGCCCTGCTGCGGTTAGCTGGCGAGATCGTCAGAGGGGCTATTATCCTGGCCCTAATACGCGCCAGAGCCCATGTCCTGCACATACTAAGAAATATGCTGGGAGATTAAGTAATAGCATGGAGGGAAATAGGAATTAGCCCACAGGTCAGTACAACGTTGCTCAGTTTTTGCAGGAACGAGATGCACTCACTCATTATGGTGAGAACATGTACTTAGGACCTGACGTATGGACAAATCACTGCGGTAAAGCGACACCGAGGGCATGCTGGGTCTGAGGTAATGGTTCCTTTCTCTGTCCCCACCTGACCCTGCATTTGCATATTCAGTTCAGTTTCGGTTTATATACCGCCCCGACAAATACACGCTTAACAACTAAAAATAAGCCATGTAGGCAAATGGTAGAGCGACATGCTGAACAGCATCACTGAGCAAAGCTGACAAGACCCAAAAACATGCTTACTTCAGCACGCAAAACTGCCAAAGAGCATTTATACAAAAACACCACAGATATTACAGAGAAAGACATTACTGATGTAGCCTGTATATCCCAGTGATTTTTCTGTCTTCTACCAAATATGACTCTGCATTAAGAGGAAGAACTTCAAGTTCTGCAAACTATGCTGAAGAATTGGTTAAATCGAAAATTAACTGTCTTACAAGCACTTACCAACTTTGGATGCTCTGTCACCTAGAAGCTATTCCACAATGGTGGAGAAAACCAGCAGTAGATTGTTAACAAATCTACGTGAGGTCACAAAGATGAAGAAACCAGTAATACGGGACGTTTCACTACATATGCACAGATGCCAATAGTTTGTTAGGCATGATTTAACACAAGCTGCAGATGCCTCTACACAGTAATCACAGCGGGCAGCCAATCACGGCACGACAGCGGGCGTCACCTCAAGATCCGTGTGCTCTCGAGCAGAAGCATAAGGAACAGCGTCTTCAAGCAAGCGATGTAATCAACCGGGCAGGTGAGAATCAAATAACTTGACGAGCAGATTGTACAGGCGATACCTCACAATGGGGGAGAGGGGAAAAAAAAAAAAAAACAAAAAACACAGGACAGGAGCAACCATCCAAACAGGTTCAGTGAGCCTTCAAAAACAAACGGGCCTCACAAACAGCACCAGCGTTGCGGGGGCGTGAGATTTGCTTATCCCTGAAGGACTCTATAACTAAACCGATGGGAAAGCATGCTGCACCGCTTCTCAAAAAGGGAAAAAATGTATTTCCACTCCTTTACACAACCCGTTACATACATATCTCTACATGTCCTTCTGAATGACTGACTCTTAATAGCACAACCTGTTACTTCGAACATGTGATTAAAACATTAACTTTGTTGTAATCTTTATTTCTCTTCAAGCATCATTGCTTTTGCTGTTGTTGTGAAGAAATTATACAAAAACGGATTAAACTGAATGAGCATTTTAACAGAACTGTTTACGTGTGAATTATCTATCTTCCTGATAGCTCGCAAAATAATTTCAATTTATAGACTCAAAATGATCCTTAGATTTTCAGTAGCTGTGCGGAAACATTGTAGCTCTGCTGTTACACCATGGAGTTTGGAGGGATTGGGTGTTATTTGTGGCATTTGGTGCCTCATCCTTTCTGGAACCCTGGCTTTTGGCCCATAGTGCAGACCATCTATTACAAGGGCAACCAAGGACAGAGACGGAAAAGCACCACAAGCGGGTGGCCAGGGCCCACGCGGGAAAGACTGAAAGCAGACATGAAATGTCTCTGGCTGCCACGGGAGGTATGACACCGTAAAGGATTTGACGCTGTAGGTTCCGAGAGGCATGGCGATAGGCATGCATCCACGTGAAAACGGAATGGGGCTTATCGTAACCATCACTCCAGAAAAATCAATAAACACAGCAAACTGCCAAGCAAGCATCCAAAAATCCAGCTCATTCTGGATTTTCAGCAGGTGGTAACGAGCAGTGTCAGCATGACCAGATTCTACTTGATCTTACTTCCCAAAGACTCCTCACCACGGCAACAGCAAAGAAGAGCGTTCTCATTCCAAGATAGCTTTTCATAGTGTTCCCGCTCTAACCCGGTAATCTATCTAACCCCACATCATATCATTAATGACGGCCCATTAGGGGCTTTTTATTGGTGCCGGGCTAAACCGTCACAGATGTGGGCTACTTTGCCACAGCCAGATGTGAGCCATGTGCTAAAGTACGGCAGCTAAGCAGATTAGCGCCATCCCAGCTTCACCATGACGAAGCCTTTAGCAGAGCCACTTCGAGCCGATTACACCCGTGTTTGACAGACAAAGCTAACTGTTGTATGTTCATTACGACAAACGCGGTTGGGGGAGGGGGGTCTGGCTTGTTTCTTCAAATCATAGTCCCACGACATGGCCCAACTGTTAGCCCAGAGCGCTAACCCGCCATGTTGATGATCGACTTTCTCACTCTATGAGCAACGCATTAACATCGATGCCCTCCTGGCAGTGGTGACTCAGCTGAAAAAGTCGAGAATGGGAGCTCAAAGAGTCTCTCTCTCTCTCTCTCTGACAAAACTTCTGCTCTGCACCCAGCAGAACAATACCACCAAAAATCACTCTCAACCAAAAGTCTGGCATGTGTGTGGCAGTGCGGTTCTGCTGTCGCAGTAAGAAGTGTTGCAAATATAAGATGCAAAAAAGAAAGAAAAAAAAAACAACAGTAATAGAAGGAAAATAACTGTTGTCCTCAGGTCCCTCATTTTAAGGTTTTCTTTGGGTGAACTCGGACTTGATTGTAAACAGTGTAGACAGGATCACCAGGATCCAGCTACTGAGCCTTCAAAAAATCTCATTCGCTCCTCAATAAATGACCATACTGAACGCAGGCCCATGCGAGCATCATAATATATCAGAAGCAGCGCCTCAATCTACAAGGAGGGCACTGAATTTGAAACAAACCACATTGTGTGTTTAACCCCAACTCTTTCAGCCATTTAAACTTAAATATCTTTTCCTTAAACAAACCAGTAAATCCACTATGTCCAGTTTAACTGTAGCACGTATCAGCCTTCCTACATTCCCTTGTCCCCCATTTAACCCTTTCCGTTGTGCTTTTTGGATGACAGAAAGGCCTTTGTTTCTTATTTCCTTCACACACTAAACACGACACACGCATGCCAATGCCTGCTTTAGTGACTATTCAGCAATGACGAACACCGCACAAACACTGTGGAGTTTTTGATTCCTCTCCTATGCTGTTACCTGGCTTTCACTTCAATCATCCGCCCCCTGTTAATTCTGTAACATCTGTAACTTCATCCTGTAAAGTGCTTTGAGGCAACTTGTTGCAAAAGGCGTTATATAAAAAAAAAAACTGAATTGAATATAAAAACGGTAGAAGATGTTTTTTTCCCCACTAGGTGAAAGGATGTTAATTAAGATTCAAACATATCCTTGGGTATCCTAGATAAACAAAATATCCAAATGCACAAAGGAAGAAAGGAAAGAGAAAGTTCTTGTAACATTGAAGGAATTTTACTATGTCACATGTTGGCACAGCTGGGGGCATGTATGGGGGAAGGCTCGAAATGTCAGGCAGATTAATGCGGTTTATGGGCTGCGGGCCTCATCTTCACAGACCGGGCCAACAGAATCAGCATTGCACGCAGGATGCCGCTTCTGTTCATTCATAAACTTTATGATAAAGAGGCTCCAGGAGCCAGCCTCTGGTAGCTCGCGGTTTTCTCGCAGCGTCCCCCGAGAGCCGCTTGATTTTTTGCTGCGCAGTTTTCGCTCTCCTCGGCTTGGCCCTGCCAGCTCAAACAGCGCCGAGCTACCGCAGCAGGAGAAAGGCCAGCCGCGGTCGACTTCCACGCAGAAACCCGATACGCGTTCCCATTTGGCTTCTCCTCGTCTCCGGTTCACGTTACTCCAAGGGACAATTAAAAGAAAACTAAAGGGGAAAGGGAGTCGTGTTGTGGGAAGGTTTTGAACAGTTATCTGCTGCCTGGAGAAGAATCCGTTACACAGAATGTTATTACGCTGCGGTAACTCTAATCAGAACAAGTGGTACGTAACCCCCCCATAAGCCTCTGGGTCAATGGGCCGCACAAGCAGACAGCTAGTGGCCCATGACACAGGGCATTGTGGGAAGCCTCACAGAAGGGAGATGGGTAATGGGGAAACACCAGCAGGTCACTCTTCCCCTAGGGAAGGTTCTTGTATACACAGAGGAACAG
>JABJVR010027661.1:0-27015 GCA_025773905.1 Chitala chitala
ATATTCAGTCATAATACGCTTATTTACATTTGCTTGTATACTGTTCTGTGTGCATATATCAGCGTCTCACATTCCTGTCATTTTTTAACAGCATTGTCCAAATTTCTTTTTGAAACTTGTTTTTTTTCCATGACACAAGCATTTTTGGGTCAGCTGAGTGACAGGTTTGAAAGACGTGTTTTGGAATCCAACAAGCACAGAAGAGGGAAATTACCTCCTGGAAATACTTGAAATTAACCACTTTAAATGTGTTGGAGGTGGTGCCTCTGGTAGTCATGTTTCTATCCACATCATGTGTTCAGATCCAGCCCTCTGCACTGTGTGTGTTGGCTTTGCCTGATCTCCATTTATACTGGCTGGCTTGCTCTTGTGTAGTTCTGAACAGTGTGTAGTATGGCGCTGTCCTGAGACAGGCTGGCACCCTGTCCAGGATGGATGCTCCCTTGTTCTTTGTGTCTCCTAGGATACAAGGTCTGATTCCCAGAATAAGCAGTTTTAAAATTAATGGTTTCAGTATTAAAAGTTTACATAACGTGAATTTTTGTGAATTTTTATTTTTATTTTGCAGTGTTAATAATTTATAACAATAAATATCCATCCATTTATTCATTCTAAATAACCTTAATCCAGACAAAATGATGAAGTCTGAGTCTATTCCGGAAACTATATTATCAGACTGGGCACAATCTACAGTCAACAATACAGTCAACTCCATCACAGGTCATATAATGAATATATTTCACAAAACTGTAACTGCAAAAATATTTCTAAAACGTATTTAGAGGATTAAAAAAAATTAATTTTACTAATAAAGTCCAAAGTCAATATGCACATTTTTTCCAGATAATTAGACTTACAATTAGAATACTTTTTAAATGAGTTAGATTTTAACTGAGAAATTGAGGCTACAAATGCATGCAATTAGACATGCTCAAAATCTGTTGCTAGTCTTAACTATATGCAAAAATCTCTGAAACTGGGGCAGACACCTACTCCAAACTAATTAACGGACACGATACTGCTCTTCCTCAAGTGAATTCCATAATATCACATGTAAGGCGCTAATGACGGCTGCTGCCCTGCCCCGGCTGCCTGGTCTTCCGTCTCCCAGGAAAGGATCCTTTAAGGCAAAATAAATAAATAATAATAATAATAAAAAGAATAAAAGATGATTGTGCTTTTAACCGTTTCATGCGTGCCGTTATCTCCTCCAAGTCTGTCTTCATTTGTGCTTCCCAAAGCAACATTTGATAGTTTCAAAGCCATTCTGAGACAAAGCAAGCTTCAAAATACGTGGCAATTCCTTTGAGTTAATTCATTCAGAGAAAGAATGATTTCATTCCATTCCTCGTCCTATTTTTCTTGAGGTTTCCAAACTTGTAGATGAAATAAAGGCCAGGAATAAAACTATTTCAGCCAGCTTGTACAAACTAATTGTGTCCCTCCATAAGAATTCGATTGCTAAATTACAGCATGGAATCACATAAAAGATTTGAGATCCGTTGCAAAGGGGTAGCAGACTGCCCAGACCTCTCTGATAATTCATTCAGAATTTAGGCCTATCTGCTCAGTTTAGTGCGATAGCCCGACTTATAGGCCACATCCAGCCAAAGGGGAAGTTATGAGAGGCATGAAATTCAGGCCCGTTCTGCTTGAGAGCCTTCATGCACGACCTCTTTGTGTGTCTGTTGGGGTATGATACGCTCCAGTCACTCAGCTGGATGTAAGCTGGCTTTCTATACTCGCAGGAGGCTGTGACTGACCCCGGGGCAGAACACCATTAATGAGGGGATTTTGACGGCCTTTCTGTTCCACACCGAGCAATGTCAAGAACGTGTATCAGAAGCTATCTAGACATCATAGAAAATGTTTGTTTTAAAAAGACCCAGATAGACTGCAGAGCCTTATCTGATATCACCAGGCATCCAATTAAACAATTTTATTGCAAAAAATTGGTAGGTTGTGAAAGTTTTTAAATTTAATTTCTAAACCTGAGCTGGTTCATTTAAGCTATTTGAATTAATTAATCTGTTTAAACAGGAGTGTGCGTGCCTACCAGAGATGAGCTGCATCATTATTATACACCTCTGTACACATCTTGCGATGATACAGTTACATGACTGACAACCTCAGCCACACCCTGTGTGCCAAATATACGCACTTCATCTCTGAATCTGAGACATGATGTGCAGAAGCTTCTCACATCTGCCCAATTGGAAGCTTCACTCTCCATCCTCTCTGTGTGCCTACCACAGCAGTTCTGTAAGTCTAGTGACAAATCATGCTACTCGCCCAACAGACCAGGCCTTCCTTTCCAAGAGCCTAGAGGAGAATCAAATCACTATTGCTGGTTAAACATCAGAACCAAGAGCAGTTCCATACATCAGTGAACATCAGAGGCTAACCTTTCCTTTATATTTATATGTATATATATATATATATATATATGATAGCAAACTGCCACATCACCACATTTCTTAGACCTGCCCTTTATTTAAATTGTAATAAACACAAATGTTATCTGATATTTAAAAATGGATGAAAAGAAAATTGCTTTTTATAAACAGCATTTCCACAAATATATGATGTTGTATAAAATTACTTTTTGTGTGTCTTTTTGTCCTTTCAGTTACAATCTGCAAGGCAGCTAAACTGTCAAAGAGTGTAAGAGCCTACACTAGGTACAGATGCTTAAAATAGACACGTGGGAGACGGTGGGCAGACAGGCTTTGGTGGGGAAAACGTTGCAATGCCAAAAATAAACCACGTTTCAAGAGGTTCCGCTGATCTATTCCCTGAATTAAGGCCAACATGTTCTAGGTGGCGCTGTGCTGCCCTGTATGTATGTGTATATATATATATATATATATATATATGTGTGTGTGTGTGTGTGTGTGTGTGTGTGTGCGCGAGTGCAAACGTTGCTTCAGTTAATAAAAAAAATCTTTATTAATAATATGTATTCATTTTAAAGAAAATTTGTCACCCATTTATACTTCACGAACTTTATAAATAACATATGGGAAAAAAGAACAATTCACAATTTTCAGAAAAAAAATGCTGTTATGCTATTTGTTTGGCTATTTGTAATGGTCACGTGGCACAGGTACGTTATATCTCAGAGACAGGCAAGGGAAGTTATAACACAAAGACACATTTGTGAATGTCCAGCAACCAAGGAATAGACCCATTTCATCCAGAAGATAAGGTTAACGACCCGCAAACCAATCTAAGGTGGTGGTGTGGTGGTGCCATCTGTTCACAAGCAAGTGTGGATAAACACCGTGGAGCACAGCAGAGCCTAACCCGGATTCTGTGAGTGGAATAAGAACAACACACAGCTTGGCACTAATAGGTGAGTATGCTGGCACTTTTGCATTGTGCTAAAATGTTTTAACTATTTCATAAAGTGGTAATAACGTGGAATTTTAATCCCAACCCATGGAACAGTCGTTTTAAGACTGAATCGTGGAAAATTGATGCTAAGAAGAGAATCACAAAACACCTACAAAACTTTTTGTACAGTTGTATTTTAAGCCAGTGCCTTAATTAAATGTGTCTTATAATTTTGCTAATGCACTTAAATCTAAAAAGCTTATTCCACAATTCAATAAAAGGCCCCACTTGGAGACTTGACAAGAAACCATAAAGTACTTAACCACAAACTGTATTCGGTTCCTCCTGTCGTTTTACAAGCAGGCAGGCAAGCAGGCAGGCAGGCAGCATAACCATCAACAATGATACATGGCTGCTCAAGAGGGACATGAGAAAAAGTGACATTCCCTTACGTTCACACACCTGGATCTACACAGGAAAAGAACTGCGTAACATCCCCGCCTGCTCGAACATCAAAGCCCATATCAAACCTTTCATCTGTGCAGACAGTGAGGGCTGGTATCATCTGCTCTCCTGGAAAACATCAGAAGGACACCACGCTGGCACCGGATCAGTTCTTCCTTTCTCTGTAATGTGGGCGGGCCAATCGATACCCAGGAGGAACTTTGGGTATTCTGTATTTTTATGTATTTTAGCTATTTAACATTTTAATGCCCAAGCGACTTACACAGATTTATGTCATGTCACCTTTTTGCACAGCTTCTGCTTTTACAACATCAGCCGAGGCTAGGAAGGGCCAAACCAAAGGAGCGCCTTGTGTTAAACTGACCACTTTTTGATCACAGGTCTAAATAACCACTTTGCTACGTCCAGACCTTAAAATCCACTGACATCAGGTGCACAAGTTCTGAGTCCTGTCTTTGGTGCTGGCAACATCAAAGCACAGCAGCTCTGACCTTCATCCAAAAAAAAGCATCAGTGAATCAAGAAGGACTTTAGTGGCACTGTGTCCCGTGACAAAGCTGAAATGTATTAAGACAAAACACAATAAAAACTAATGTCCGCTCAATGCTCCAATTATAAATCTATAAAATGTTGGCAGTGTTGTTTACACTAGTAATGCCGATCATACAATATCCCACAAAGTCAGTGATGTTTTAAAAGTTGGTGTCTGGAGGCTGGATCACATCTGAAAATTGCCAAAGCCACAAATTCACTCACGAGTATCCAAGTGGTCAAAACTCATAACTAAAACATACAGTCAATGAAAGATCAACCAGGATTTTTGCTGTTCCTGTCTGCAGAGGGTCCACCACCATCTTTTGCTTTCCACTCCTTTAAAAGGGGTAGTGAAATAAAGGCCACGTGTTAACAATATTAACCTACCATATTAAAAAACAATTGCATATCAGGCCCAGGACCGGAGAAGCTAATGGAGAATGGAGGGTGTGAAGGAGGAAGCCTCTAGGTAAGATGTATAGCTTCTCACTGCTGCAGCTATCATCGCCTGCAGTAGGGCCTAGGTGTTAGAAAAGGCCTTGCAGTCTGTTACAGAGACGTCCCACAGAGTGACGAAAGGCACATTAATAACACACCTCCCTTCAAGAGCCTCCGGTTGAGGATGGAATGGAAAAACCACCATACTTGAAAGAACAAAGAAAGAAAACAAGCATTAAAAATACATGTACTACGCCTGCAAACAAGCTCCTATGTGCTACAGGGTTTCTTAATAACACGTGAAATACAGCTATAAATATACATAAAGAAATAAAACACCATTGCTAGAGCACCTTTACATCCAACTGTCTAGGCCTGGAACCATTAAAGCTCTGTGCAGAGTGCACTGGAAGTGTATTTAACCTCATGCATCACTTTGGGTTTCTGGTGTTGACTCTCACTGGCTTGTTCTGCTGCGGCTGTTGTCATTCTAGAATATGGTTGGGAGTTTGAGCAAGTAAACGGCCTCAAGGGTGAGAAAGGGGGCGAGCAGGGGTCACTGTGATGATAACACGAAGTGCGGAGACTCTTGGTGCAGGATAAAGTTAACGAGAGGGGGAGGAGAGAGAGGGGTGTCAGTATGAATTCCATAGGCTGGGATGATGTGCCCTTGCCCCCCTCCAAGACGGGAGGTCCCTTACTGTGCTGAGCCCAGCTAATTAAAGATTGTGGCCCTCCAGGGGGTGTGTCTGGAGCATGACAGGCTCAATGGATGAAGCGCTGCTGCCTTCCTCTTGGGTGCTAAGTTAAGTTACAGACAAAGCAGAAAGGCGTCTGTCACAGAGGGGTGGCTGGAGTGCTCTCTTGCTAACACACAGCCTGAAGGTTGGACGCTCCCAGGAGAGGTGCTATACCCTTCAGCAGGGGACTTTACCTGAGGTTCTTCAGTAGGACATCCAAGTGTAAAAATAGACAAGCTGTGTGCCATAGTCCTTTAGAACAAATAAAGCGAATAACAAATGCAGTGTACAGTATTTCAGTCGCTGTGAACAATTCACCAGTATGAATTCCCATGATTTGGGTCCTGTTGTTCATTCTAAATTGCTCATCAAATTCTCATAGCATGAAGTGCAATTGCAATTGCAATTGCACTTCATGCTATGAATTGCAACATTGCAATTGACAGAACAGCAATGCATTAAGTAGGTGTTGACATTGAGATCAGAAAAATTTGCAGTGAGGAAATATTATTCTCCTCAGACTTCTGATTTTTTTCAAAAAAAGACCGGATGTTTCATCTAGGTGAAGGTAATAAAACGTCCATTTACAATCATGAGGTGATAAAATTAACTCAGTACCCTGTTTGGAAGTTGAATCATGTCAATCATGCCTCTGAAGAAGCTACCTGGATGAGTAGTGAGATGTTCCAATCAAAAAGAAAAAGTCCAGCTGACTCTAATTTAACTTCCAGGAAGCTCCACCTGGATGACTGAGAATCTTTCCATGACTCAGTATCCTGTTGGATCAAAACTCCCCTTTTGATACAGATGAAAATCTCCGTTTGAAATTGTCTGAGTCTTTAATGTAGCTGATGTTTGAACTTTGTAGTATATGGTCAACACTCTTCTCCAGACATGTGGCAGTTAGCACCACATCTGCATACATCACCCTGCATCTCACACTCCTAGTTTGTGGTTAGCCCTGCCCAGTACTTACTCCAGCATCTGGTCCTCATTTCTGTCACACTGGCAGTCATTTGGGAATTAAACGTCCTGAAATGTCTCTTCCCCTGGCCCACAGGAATGTCCCAGGCACTGCCCAGTCAAGAATACCAATGGAATAAGATATCATCACTAACCCTTGTGACAGACTTCATATGTATATTAAAACTGATTGAAAACTTCTGGTTTATGCATACCAACATATTTACAAATAAAAGTAATACTAACAATAATACTGTGAAATAAATTAGATGTGCACTAAGTTAACAATGAATATATCCATCCAGTTTCCATACTGCTTATGCTACACTGGGTCACAGGGGGGAGCCTGGAGCATAAGGCAGAGGACCCCCTCGACAGGGTGCCAACCCACCAGAATTCAAACACCCAACCCCCAGAGGTGGGAGGCAACAGTGCTAACCACTGAGCCACCATGTCTCCCAAAGATAAAAATTATCTCCATAAGCATTACAAATAGCAATCTTGCCAGAATAACACAGATACAGAAGAAACAAGTTGTTAACTAAAACCAGCCAGACCAGGAACCTTGCTGAATGAAGGCTTAACACTCCCAAGATCTGAGCTAATGACACTTTTGTCATAACACAAAGTCTTTACCCCTCAGACACCCTGTGAGCTCTTTGCAACCCAAAGACCGTACGTGGAAAGCCAGTGAGGGACACGCACTAAGACAGCATGTTTAAACTAAGCATCTGGCAAGTAAATGGCTATGCTGTACCCTGTGGAAGGTGCTTTACATAAACACCGGCCTCCAAGCTCCTGGATATCACAAGCATGTAGCAGTTATAAGGGAAAACAGCTTTGATGCCAATATAGATTTGTTCACACATATTGGACAATGACATTGGCATCTACCAATACACATTCACCTGAGATCACAGGCAGGTGTCACTGCGTAGCATACACAATCTTTCATTGCAATCTGTCAATTACAAGTGCTGTCTCCAGATCAAGATTTGGAAAATCTTTCTTTGCCACAGGGCACTAAAGGCCAAATATAGGTGGTGGAATGACATAGTAAGGCAATTGCTCTGCCTTGGGCAATGAAGGAATAGTTGAACAGTCAGAGATTTTAAAAGGCTATTTACAGATACCTATCCAATATGCATGGACATGACAGAGGTCAAGGCCATGCCCCTTGTCTTGTGATATTATAAACACCATTTGTGGAGCAGCAAATATCATGCCATACGTGTTCTTGTAAGTCAAGAACCTAACACAATTACCATTTCCATACTGAAAAATGCTTAAACAAAAATGTGTACCTGTTTATATATAAATGATTTATACTAAACCATCAGATGATTAACACAACGGGTAGACAGTCCTGACATTATCCTGTTAATTATGATACTATAGTATGTTACCTAGCCTGTGATAACAACCAAAAACTGAGACAAAGCGTATCTCTACATGCTAGATTCTACCGTAGACAGAACACGCTGCATAGCCTACCTTTACATTAAATTGTGGGCACATTTACATTTTTCCCATGAGGTATCAAAATGTTTCATTCTGCAAATTAAGAAGTACAACGCAGAGGAAACTCGCACCATTGCTGAAAGAATTACGTATCAGATACCACTCTATTCCCTGTACTGATGAGATCTCCCCGTTTGCTTATCATGGTAGCAGTACAACACGCTTTATAATGACGGACGCTTCAGTCGTAGTATATGGGATTACCATCTTTAAAAGTTAAACAAAAAATTTTCGCATGGCGATACCATCACTTCAAACCATGAAAACTGGAAAAATCCACTAGTTGACTCATAGTGGTGGGGGTTAGGCGTTACAACATCAAACTAAATTTGTTGCTGTTTATACTTTTCCAAAAGAAGGTAAAGCTCCTTAAAAAGACTGGCCATGTTATTTACAGCTCTCGGTCTTTGCTGCACGGTCCGTCTAGCACAAAGCCGTAATGGACCTAATGATTGGGCTCAGCGTCCAATCCTACGGTGTGTATCCCGCTGTGAGAGATTCTTGCGTGTGGGGAGCGCCCGTCAAGTCTGAGCGTCCCAGGTGTAAGGCATGTCGATGCTTCATATCGTCTCAAATGCAACCGATTACACTTTACAAAACAGAGTGTTCTATGTGTTTATAATAATTTTGATTACCCAAAGAGTCTCGATTCAAATATGAACAATTTTCTAGCGTTGGAAAATGTTTCTCATTGTTCACTGTAACGGGCAACGCAATTCGTGAGTTGTGAGCTGACTGACGCGAAGAAACTGACGTAAATATGTAGTGTTGACTATGAAAAATGGTGTCACAACAAATAAAAAAAAAATTGCTTTTAAAAAATATTTCCAAAACAATGTCTAATTGTAAAAATCTTGTGAAACCAACACGTGCATTTGAATTCACTAATTTAACACTAAATCCTGCATGAGTAATTTCAACGTCATTATAAGACTATTATGGTAGATTGGTAACCCTCCTATTATTTGACCAGAATGAAATTTGTGTGTAGACTACGTAAAGTTTTGCACTGGTTGTAAGGTCCCCAAGACAAAGGGATAATCATGGATGCAAAAATGATAAGAGATCATATATAGTGCTGAACATGCAATTCCGTTATATTCTTCAACATTGTTGTAATTTCGACTTGAGTACATCTATGCACATAGTGTTTTATCGGCTAAATCCAAAACAAGAAGGTTAACAAACGTGCCTTCCAACACATTCACCCCCAGCTCTGACCCTGACGCACGCGCTAGACACGCGATCGCCCAGAACCTGACGTTTCGCTCAGGTCCATCACAAAGATCTAGTCCTTCGAACCGTATTAAGGACTCCCGCCCTATACTACAGGCCAAATCAAAATAACACTAAAGCTCAGCATTTCATGTTGGTTCGATAATGTGTATTTATTAATTTCATATAAACCTAAAACTGTCTTTTACTGAGAACAAAGCAATGATCACCATTGGTGGTGCGAGATATTACACAAAAAGGTAACATTCATCTGGTTTCGTGATAATGTTTAGACGCCTGTTGGATGTGTATTTACTGTTAATCAAGTGAACTTGCCAATTCAAAGACATAAAATGTGAACAAATTACATTAAATGTCTTCCATTAAGTTAATAAACACTGCTTCTTCAAAAGTCCTAATTTGATTGGCATGTCATGTTCATGGTATGCTGAACTACAGTGTTCAGAGGCAAGACAAAAACAATGAATGAGAGTGAGGGGTTACATTGTCCTTTGAATACGTAACCATGAGTTTTTACACATATACAGCACCCGACTGACGCCATCAGATACAATTAAACGTCAATAACACTTAACCGTAATAATGTGTTGTGTGTGCAGATGTTACCTGTACCATGTACATCTTTGTAGAACAATGGACGTAGGTTTATTTGTGTGCATGATGCGGGTGAAACTTACCTAAAAAGAAACGAAATATCGCAGACATCGCGACTCCCAATGCGATCTTAAAATCCCACACAAATACAAGCAAACGTGTTTCTTCTTTCTTCTTTTAGATACATTACAGTCATGAAAAGTATTCGGTACAGTCACGCTGGAACAGACCAGACAAATTTCTGAGACAAATGAAGTAGATGTTCACATCTACGCTCCGCGGGTTGCATGTCTTACAACCTCTCTCCGTCCTTGCTTTCACGAAAAGGTGTGGCGAGTTCCCTTTTTACCCCTGTGGATAAAAATTAAAGTTCCCTTTGATTTGCTGAGATTAGTGTCCTGGGTTCGGTTCCTCAGTGCTTATGCCGTTATAATTTCCCCAGCCCGTCGCATAAAGCGAACAGAGTACAATAAGTGCATACTGAGGCAAGGAGACCTCTAGAGTCCATGCGGTTCACATCGCCGTGCAGACCAAAGCGAAAAAACCACCCGCTTTTTCACACGGGACAGGGACGGCGAGAGCTTTCGTGTTACGAGTTATATGGCAACTGTCTGCGTGTTACTATACCGAATAAATACAGGCAACAACATAATCACTGATTTTTATTATTTCGTCTAGGGGCAAAAATAACATACATGCAATACAATGTTAGTTTAAGAAAACGTGTGGTCTTAAACGAAATTTGGTAGGGTACGACTAAACTTATTTGGGATAGTACTGTACTTTTGAATATATTAATTTTATATAATTTAAAAAATTTTTTTGAAATGTATAGGGATAGATTAATATTTAAAACACTGGACTTGGTACTGGTGATGGGGATAAATTGAATTGTGACGGGAATGGTCAATGGTACAGCCGCGCGTGCATGTCAGATACCCACGTTGCCAGCATAGGCTATAGTGTCGTGTCGATTCTGGGGCTGTCGGTTCACCTTTCACTGTTCAACTGTTTGCAAATGTACTGGGTGCTGCTGATGTAGTCTCTTGTATCATGGAAATACTGATTAAGTATGTAGCCTAAATGAAATGAATACAGCGGCCCAGACGTTTCTTCACCGACGTGGAGTCTTTTTATTGCAAAGCATTAAAATTCTACACGGTTAAGTTATTCTTAGCTTTATTAAATTGCTATTAACAAACACGTTGGCAATTTACTTGCTGTCAACAACCAAAGGAGTAGCGTGTACGGTTTATAAATGTACCGCAAGCAAGTTACTTTGTGGTTAATTTTCTTCTTATTTCACGTGGAACAAATGTGTGTAGTTAACGGATGTAAAATGTCACAACATAATTGTTGCAAGACGTTTTTGTCACGCCCAGAGACGCACCTCATAATTGATTTCACCTGCTTCTTTAGGGGAAAAAAAAAAAAAAAAAACTCAGCGCAAGGTAATGCTTTTTTGGCCCATTCTCTGAGTACCCAGTATTTTGTTAATCGATCCTCGTCCTGCCTAACCGTGCTGTCATTTTCTGTGTAGTGATCGTCACGGAATGTCTAACCGGAACAACCACCTGCCTGAGATACCGACCACCGAATTTAGCCTTTGGACCTAATCCTTGTAATAAAAATCTTTGCAGTTTTGTGTATCTCTCGTGTTCATGTGTATTCGTTACAGTTTTTTTCAATCGAATTTTTAAGATGTACCATTTGATGATAATTTTCTGTTTTACAGTTGTTGGGTATTTAGTACCTAAAATGTACAGTGTAAAATGTATAGATATTAAAAAAGGACAGAGACAAGAGAATTCTGCAGGGTAATTTGAGAAAACAAGAAAATAGACCTACATAATGCATACAGTTGAAGTTCTGTAAAAATGCAACATAGATTGGAGAACTACAGGTACACGTACTGGACCAGCTAGGTCAAACATCCTGAGTTCGTTTACCTGCAGTGAGGACATGGTGATGATGTAACCATCCCTCTGCTTGTATCTTTAAGGAATACAACAAAGAATAGCAGAGATGGGGTAACTACCGATATATCTACTGGACAAACTCAGGTCAAACTTCCTAAGCAGCCTCCGTCTGCGTGTGGTGACCTGCTGTCCGATGCCAGTCTCACGAGATGCCAGCATAGGCACTCTTGCAGATGGCTGGAATTCACACCCCTTGTGCTGAGAAGCCCTTTGGATGAAATGAATCAGCTTTGTGGTCTGATTACTCCCCCCATCATGCCACAGATCTGTCCAGTGCCTTGCTTTTAAAACACAGCTACTGGATGTAACCCTCATCTTAGAGTAGGGAGCTGGGTCAGTTATTTCCCCTGAGCAGAGCAGTGTGCATGTGTACCATGCTGCTTTGCAGCTAAAACTGCATCTGGAAGCACTGGCTTCGCTAAAAGGCTGGCGTCATTATCTTTAAAGGAAAACGTGCACAAACACAGATGTCATTTTCAGGGTATGATTTGCAAAAAAAAAAAAAAAAAACTCTCCTAAAGTTTAACAGGATAGGCAGAAATGCTATTCAAGAGAATAATCTGACAAAAAAAAAATGACATATAGCATTTATGTATACATAGATATGTCGCTTTCTGTCACAAACACAATATTATATATATATATATATATACATACACACACACACACACACACACACACAGAGTATATGTATTACATGTGCATCTTTCTTTTTGTGAGTTTTTCACAGACGTTCTGAGGTTGAAATATCAGGGACCCCAAGATGTAACTGTAAATCAGCCAATTTTGTGTAATTTTGACCTACCTCATATAGCATCCAGTTCTGGAAGTAACAAGAGCTTGTTTTTTGACCAGTTGTTTGCACACACGTGTTTTGAGCAAAATAATATATAAATAAAAAACAGTGTTGCAGTTGTTTATCAAATCTGAGGTTCTTTATGTAATGAGAATGAGATGAATTATTGGCTTGTTTTTGTGTGATCCACCCGCACTGTATTTGTTATGAGACAAAGAGACGTGGTATTATTTATGATTACAGTCCTTCGCTGTCAACAAAGCTCAGTTTTTCCCTTCAATTTTCTTTAAGTGGATTCCTAAATATACACTGCCCTGAAATCAAACTGTTATGTAGTGGAGATGAAGATATACACTCTAACAAGATGTTACTCATATGAATCATGGGTAGAAGTGTTTCTTCAAAGTTTTCAAACCTCTTGCCATGTGTGTCTGTTGCTTGGTCTTTGTTTTGGAGGAACAAACTGTTTGTGAAATAGCACTTGACGCATTCGCACAAGATTCATCCTCAACAAGTAAGGACAAGAAAGGATCGGTCCTGACCAAAAGCGCAAACAGCACATTTTTACAACGCAAGGATCCGTCTAATTATAATCCTAAAGGTAACAGCCAGTACTTTACTTGGAAAGTGTTGCTGGCCCTGATTTTCAGCTCACAAAGATTGTCTGTAACTTGTGAACAAAAAGAGAAAGTTGTGAATAATTAATGAGAAAGAGTTGTACACAGTCTACCCTTTTTGATTCAAAAAATACCGTATACGTGTTCCCTATTGGATGTCATGAAAATGTGGAAAACCTTTGATTTCTTTTCCTCTGCTGATATGGCATAAACCAAAATGTACACAATTACAGAGGCTTCAAAAAAACAGTCCGACGCCATGTGAGCAAAGCAAACAACTGTTGCAGGCTTTTTTCAAGATCAAAAATCATTTAAGTAGGAAAATCGTTTAAGTAGCTTTGTGAAAGAGTGAAATGGAGACCTACGTGTTCACCATGTGTTCACCTACGTCAGTCTTCTTCCAGACTATTACACTTTATCAAAGATCCCTTGAAAGATCCTTCAGTTGTCAGGGCACAGTATAGAATAGACCTTTGATTGATTTTTTTCATAGATGAGATCAGAAATTCCTGAATATCTTTTCCTCCCTTCTTAAAACGGGGTGCTAATTATTCTTTCCTCAACAATGCAGCTTGCTATTTCTGGACAGCCAAACTCAAGATAAAGCGCTCTCGTTTGGGTGTAGGGCGATGATTTATTTATCACACCATCAGTTTTCCAGTCATTTGTGTTTGGAGTCAGTATTTAGGTCAGATGGAAGGGAGACCCATGAAGGAGGCCAATGGAGCCACACTGGCCCTGATAAAGGAACAATAGCAGTGCTCAGGGGGAAGAGCTGCGCATCCTCTCCAAATTTTTCCCATTAAATTGGTTTCGCATCACCCATTTGCATAGTGCATGTTGCACATTGCTTGACTAACTTTCTGCTTTAGTTTTTTTATCTGCGAGTTAAGAACACAATAGAGTTTGAACTTTGCGTTAGCCTGTAGTGAATTTGCTTTTATATCTCAACAAGACTTGCCAACTAATGGTTATTTTCTGCATCGCTTGTTAGTGCTGACCTCTTGAAGAAGACCTTTTTGCAATTATGTACTTGCACTAGAGCTGATGGTTGTGGGACGTTTATGTTAATGATGGTTCACAATGGTGCACCCATTTTGCACTGAGCGGATTCTCTCCTGTTTTCTTTCATAATGCTGTTGTAGAGGCCATGACAAGGTCACCTATGAAGACCTCAAGAGAAAGGCTTGGCTGGTGGTAAAAATGATGTTGGAGAAAAATTAGATCGACTTAAATTCTAAAGCACACTGAGCCCTGGTTTATTCAGAAAGCTCCACCTACTATTTGCCTACCATCCCCATAGCAACAATTGGCAGACTAGTGAAATATGATTAGGACACTATACAGCTGACAATAAACTTCTTGGTTGTATATCATGGTGTTAAGAGAGACCCATAATTCCTCCTGCAGTAAAGGCCAATCAATTGGATGAATTAACAACGAATTAACCAAAACAGCTTCCCTGCTGAAATTTTCAAACATTGAAAGTGCCATGTTGTTCCCCTGTTACCACTGTGTTAATTAAACATAGGAATGGCACATAGCTCAGAAAAGCGCTGGCTTGATATGAAACAGTATATACAGTATTGCAAGCTCATCATATCATATCACACACACACACTCACGCACACACACACGCACACTCACGCACGCACACACACACACACACGCACACACACACACTCACACACACACGTGTGTGTTGGTTCCACTCTCTTCTTTCCCATCTCTTTTCCAGTAGACACGCTCCCAAAGCCAAGGCCCAGAATGAAGCCTCTTGGCCAACATCGATCAGCATCTGTACACGAGGAATCACTGCAGCAACAGCCGACACTGCACTACCCTGAGGGTGGGAACACATTTATGCAGCCATTTTATCACAGGAAATGATGTCACCATGTTTTCATTGTCTTTGTGCTAAATGTGCTACAGCTGTCATAGCAAAATGTCAGAGAGGTGAAGTTAATTGTATATAAAGTCCTGAATGTTGGGACCTTCATACTGTTTTACTCTGCACTCTTTCACACACCCCTCCTCCCCAACAGCGCTCATGGTGGTGCCACCACGACTACCACGGTCACCAATGCATAAACGACCCCCCCCCAAAGAGCCGCCTCCCTACAGGAAGGCCCAGCCACAGGAAGAGGAGGGTGAGTGGGGGAGGAAGATCGCAGGGAGCTGTGGAAGCAGCTTATAAGTTGTTCTGTTAAAGAACAGTAAGGGATGTGCTGATGCAGTCTCAGGCAAACTGCATTGTGGGACCAGCAGTTTGCTCATGGCTAAATATTACGTAGGCGCCTGTCAGACGGGACAGTCGTCTACTGAGGAACTTTAACTAGTCCCTGATAAAACCTGGATCGGTAGAGTACACACAGCAGTGCTTTCATGTGTAACTCTGAGCCTGTAGCATGTTTGATAACCTCTCTGAATGAAGACTCTATGTTTCAGAACAAGGCAGGATGTGCACCACTAACCACAGAGAGAGAGAGAGAGAGAGAGAGAGAGAGAGTGAGAGTGAGTGAGAGTGTGTGTGTGTGTACAGCTGGGGTTGAGCCATGTCACTGCTCTGTGTCTTTAATGAGTAACAAAATAGGTTTTTTGTCTTGGATGGCAACTCCAGGCCAGTGCAGTCTAACTTAACCCTAACCTTAATACACTGAGGTGGAGTTCGAGTCAGACTCACAGGAACCATCACCGACACGCAGGCCAGAACACAAATCACAAGCCTGATCACATTACCATGCATGTTATTTCTGGGCTTCTGTTGACACTGATCAAAGGTGGATTTCTTGGGAAGTAATTCCTAAGTACAGTTCCTCCGTATGGTCTATACTGGCATCGTTGATCAGTAAGCAACTGGTAGAACTAAGAGGAATTCAGTGTGGATTCTGCAGAAATGTAGGCTATGGCATTTTGTACTGTAGTTTGTTCAGGATAAGAACACGGGTGTGCTGTGATTTGACTAGCCCCTCCCTGCTTCCGGCAGGACCCGTGAAGGTGGAGCAGAGGATCATCACAGGTGCAAGCACAGCACAGTTTGACTGAAGGAGGGACCGTGACAAAGCAGGTGGGGGAGCCAGATGCGCCCCCCCCTCAGAAACACAAGGACTGACTGAGACACACACCACTGTGTACAACACAGCTTCCATATTGTTGGCAAGACTGCAAAATAGCTGTAATTACCACTGTTCACTCATTAACTTTGTATTAAATCATTGCAGTTTGAAGAATTGGTTCTACTGGTGATTAACCCTTTATAAATTTTACTAGAAAAAACAAACGGTACCTTAGTGACTGTTTCAAACTGGAGCTCTGGACACAGTATTACCATTGACTTTTCACATAAAAATACATTTTATTTAGCTGGTTTAAAGTTTATATTATTGATTTTTGATCAGCTGTACTTTAAAATGTTAGGAATTAACTTGAATTAAGTACATCCTAAAACTCCTGTTTAACAAATTTCTGCAGTTAAAGGCCGAGAAGGTACTACGTTTCAGTACACTTTAAATGAAAACTATTTATTTATATTTGGTTTAGATTTCAAATTACAACTTTTTTTAAGGAAAACACATTCAGAAATATTACATTAAAAATATTTATAAAAAGATAAATACAAAAACCATTGACAAAATAAAGGCAAAGTTCAAAAAGTTAACATGTAATATTTAGTCAAAAATTAGCATGTTTTAACAAAACTGTCAATTTCACAAAGTCTCAAAAAAAGTGAATTCAATGTGTCAATTTGTCAGAGCCACCAAGGAAGATGTTTGTGTGAATTCAGTTAATCAACTGTAAGAATTCAGTTGTCAAAAGAACATTCCAGAAGAGGGCGCTGGTAAACCAAAGCACGAGACGGCCTGAACATGAATCTGAACCAGCTACACCTTGGCAAATATTCTACCTGATGGAACTCAGTACATTCATAATGCACACGGACAGAACCTCTCACACGGGAAGAGAGAAACTGATTAGTTCCTTAGTTCTGACAGCAGCAAAGCACAGCTGAATGCTTAGTATTAAACATACCACCCAAATCACGTTCTCAAAATAAATATTTGTTCATCATTTTAGAAACTCAGTCAGTCAGTGACCAGCATGTGTGCCATGTCTCATGCTGATGACATCACAACACCTTCTCAATGGTGAGCCACAAAATGTGAGCGACGCCCCTCTATTGACAAGTTGATGCCAGCGGTGACTCATGTAGAAGCCTTTTTTTATAATCTCACTCCTAGGTGGACGTGTAGAAATGGCCTGATTTTGTCCGAGAAAAAATAAAAGGCTGTTGTAATGACTTTCTCCATGACCTGCTGACCTCAAAAAGGTCTTTGCCATCTGGGTAAAGATATAACCAGGCTTGACCACAAGGCATCTGGATAAACAGGTGTGGCCTCTGTGTGACAAATCTCAGTTCAGATGCTTCAGTTAGAGTAGTGTTGCTCCTCCCACAAAGGCAGCGCTACAAGGTGGCCAGGACTCTGAGAAAGGAGATGATGAGCACACAGATAGACTGGCCCACCCCAAACACCAGGGCCTCCAGGGAAATCATCTTCTTCCCTGCAGCTTTGTACACACCTGCAATTGCTGCACCTGTGGAAGGAAAATGTAAAGTGATTGAAATGTAGTGAGACAGCACTGCTTCACAACACACAGTCCTGCTCTTATGGACTTTTTGACTTATGATACACAAGTTTCATATTTTTTCAGTGCATTGCATACTATTGTGCATTAAAATTTTCTGCTTTAATGTACGTCACTTCACTGGAAGACATTTCTGCAAACTGCCAACAACCACCTTTTCATTTTAGACTGTCTCCTGTAAGCTAGTGTTGTGGAAAAAAAAATCAAATACAATGATGATACTTTCATTAACAGATAAAGTCTAATAGGCTGTGATTCTGACATCACTGATGTGCCAGTTTTTTTTTTACCACTGGGGAAAGAGAAAAGGAATCAGGTTTATGACAAATGATGTTTGTCATTTTACAAGGAATTTGTTCTCAGCCTTTAACCCACACCTCTCGGGGAAGCAGTGCACAGTCACATGCGGTGCCCGGGGAGCTAGTGTTTTGAGTATCTTGGTCAAGGATACACCTGGTGCTTGGACTGGGATTTGAACCAGCAGGCTTCTGCATCCCAGCCTGATGTTCTACCTGCTGGGCCACCAGGCTACTTTGTTAGATGTGTTAGGGTAAGGCAGGTGTTGTACTCACTGGTCAGGATACCTCCTGACACTGGTCCCACAATGCTCATGAGCAGGATCGCCACAGGCACAACGCGAGCTGTCCTGTGTCGTCGCAGTGTGCTCACAGCCAGAAGCACCGCTGGCAGGTGAAACAGCAGAGAGGACGCCACAGCCCACAGGAACACTCCGTACCACATTTCTGGACAGAGGTCGAGGAGAACAGTGAAAACACAAAATGTCCAGAGCCTGATAGCAGCCCCAAGTAGACATCTGTCACACCCAAAAGTGCTGTAACGATTCTACATATCAGTGGTAGTAATCAGGCACAGAGAACAGAGGCATTGCTTGCTGTTCACATATACGTGCACATGTAGTTATACATTTGCATTTGTACAAGCAATATAACCACCAGTCACACACAAATCACTAATCTGGTGCGCGCGCACACACACACTCCTGCACACACACTGTTCTTCATCCTTATAGCCAGCCGATGAATCCGGGGGTACCAAAACAACGCAGCGCAGACAATTTCAGTACAATAATTCTTCAAACTACATTGTTGTAAGGATCACTATCAAACTGCTAAATTAATTAATGTAACCGCAGCATTACCCTCAGCTCTGAAGCTATTTACAGAAACCTTACGCTTATAATATAAATGCAGCAAGGTTTCGTCTTGTATGCCTACACCAACAACGCAGTCCCCAAAACAAACCACGCAACGAGTTCCTCATTTCACTAATGCACAAAAGCACGGCGCAATTAAACTAATTGGGTTAACCACACTAGCTCACTCATCTCCGCACTACAGGCAAGTTTTATGTTAAGGCTGACCTGAAAACCCACACAGTGATGTGTCGTTGCCGCACTTAGTGTCATTTTCTCTTGGGACCAAATTCAAGCTGAGGATTTGTTGCACAAATCCAATTTCGTTATATCCGCTCTGCATTACTGAGGCATGGGCCGAGTAACAAGTGCGCTCAGATACGTGGCTCCAATTCCATGCTCTGCCATGACACAGGGCATAAACAGAGTGGCCGTGTGACGTCACGGAGCCCTGCAGCGTAACCGACAGTAACCTTTCACAGCCAACACGTCTTCCTCCATTGGCTGCGGCGCTTAAGGTGATGCTGAGTCGGCTAATAAAAATGCAGTATGTTAACCGTCCTTGATGGCATCAGCGCGTTTTGAGGAGCGTCACATGACTGACACAATTTCGATCCAATCACCGTCTGAGTGGGCGTTGCCCAACGTCGGAATACTCTTCCTGTACGAAACAGACATCGATTCGCATCGATTCTCTGCTTTTCTGTGTTGTATTGATCTAGTCAAAATATGTTTCAAATTTGTTAACTCTATTGACCAATTAACATTTAATGATTAATAACATTTTTTTAATTAAAGGTTTTACGCAAAAGAACACGGGAGCGACGACACATTCAGAATAAGGTATAACGGTGTTGAATTACAGTTATTTCATACCAGTTCAGTTCCATTGATAATCTTTATCTTTATTTCATAGCTATTTCGATCACTAACAGCCTAAATACCTAAATACTAATATATAAATAAACTGAGTTGCAGCGCCACGCGTCTCCGAGTGTTTCTTTGTTGCCAGGAGACGGCGCTCGTGCGTTAGTGTTCACCTCCATTAGTGCAGGACCGACATGGCGCTGTGTGAGACATACGGGCGTCCTGTACACGCCCGGTTAGCGGTGGGCATGTGGTCCTTACGTGTTAAAGTACGGTTATGTGGTGCTAATGGAATATGGCCTTTATCCAGTTGAATTGAAGTGATTTAAAGATTTTGTTTAAATACAGATAACAAAAATCCATGCCCGACAAACAAGTGATTGATGTACTCGATAAATCATTAAATGGATTAGGGATTAGAAAATCTGACATTATGGTATAAGGAACTGTAAATTGGCAAGTGGATCAATGGGTAGAACATCAGGCTGGCATGTGGAAGTCTTTAGGTTTCAGTCCCACCCCAGCAACCAGGTGTGTCCCTAAGCAAAACAAGCCATGCTACCTGGCGTGCTGAATAATGGCTGCCCACTGCTCGCCCAGGTAGATGGGTTACATGCACAGAACCAGTGTTGTTGTAACATGTATGTCTCATTTGTAAGCAAAAACCTCTGGGCATCTGAGTGTGATTGCAGTTGGCCATGACTACAGAGATGCACAGACAGGACTGAGTGCACTAAGTACATTGTACAACATTGTAGTGCTTTCCATGACCTCCCTTCATATGTCACTCTGTTGCCATGGTAGTAAATTGTAGGAGGAAAAATGTTTTTCTTTTCCTGGCCAAATCAACAGTCATGGCTGCACAGGATACTGTTGGATTTGATTCACTTTGTATAGAACTTAACTCCCCCCCACCCCAAAGGCCCCCCTCTTTCAAATTTTCTTAAGGAGATGAAGAGTCTGTAGGGAGAGATGGAGGGCTGAACTTGAAGTGTTGATAATGCTCTCATCTGTGCCTTTAGTGCCTGTATCATTACTGTGTATAGCATTAGCATGTATACCGTTATTGTCTGTACCATTACTGTCTATACCTTTAGTGTCTGTACTGTTACTATGTATACCGTTACTGTGTTTGCCATTATCTTATGTACCGTTACTGTGTGTACCATTACCGTGTTTACCGTTACTGTGTGTACCATTACCGTGTGTACGTTACTGTCCGTACCATTACTGTGTGTACCATTACCGTGTGTACCGTTAGTGTCTGTACTATTACCGTGTGTACCGTTAGTGTCTGTACTGTTACTGTGTGTACTGTTATTGTGTGTACCATTACCATGTGTACCGTTACTGTGTGTACCATTACCGTGTGTACCGTTACTGTGTGTACTATTACCGTGTGTACCGTTACTATGTACCATTACCGTGTGTACCTTTAATGTTTGTACCGTTATTGTCAGATTTGAATGAACTCCATGCTAAACAGCTTGAGTGTGTATGTGGGGCTGTACACATTGATGCTGTCTGTGTGTTCAGGTGTATGTGCATCCCTGTCTGTGTGCTCAGGTGTATGTGCATCCCTGTCTGTGTGTTCAGGTGTATGTGCATCCCTGTCTGTGTGTAGATCTCTTTGTATCAATACAGTTCAGTGAAGCTTACTTCCAAACTGCTCCATTGCCAGTACATTTACCTGGAAAACCTCAATAAATGGAAGTGAAAACCACCATGGACTGACAAAAGTGGGTAATAATGGAAAGGATTAACGCCATGTTGAAGAAAATCCAGAGCACGTAGAATGTGTTTGTGTGAGCGTGTGTGTGTGAACTTTTAGTGTGTACCTCCTCAAATCTCAGTTAATTGTTTCCAGATGAACCGGGTTTACAAGTCTGTCTTTCTAATTATAGAGACATTATAAAGCTAAAAATATAATATGTGCATAATAGAGGGTACAAGAATAGAAATAATTTATAATACCGTGTGACAGCAGACAGAATCATCATGTCCAGCCTGGCCTCGGTGGAGGACTTGCCCAGCTCACGGGACAAGAGGAGGGCAGAGAACATTTCTCAGACGCCAGACATCCTAGATAAAAGCTGTTTGAACGCCTCCTCTCTGGACGATGCTTCAGGACACTATACTCCAAAGCAGCTGGACACAAGGACGGTTTCTCCCCTATGAATTACTCTCATGAACAGTTAACCCATGTCTTTTTAACAGGACACAGCAAACACCCCAGTGTAATAAGCTGTAAATTGTAAATATAATGACTGTACATATCTTTTTGTACATATTCTTTTGTCTTTTTGATTTTACCATTATTTTTATTTTTTTTCTATTTTATTTTTTCTATTCTATTTTATTCAAATGAACTGGAGTCAAATTCCTTGTGCGTTTTAACATACTTGGCAATAAAAATGATTCTGATTCCAATTAGGCATCATAATGTTATGGCAGATCAATGTATGTGTCAATATCTGTGTGTGAGTATTGTTATATTTTCTCTCTGTATGATTCTGTTACATTATTTGTTTCTTTGTCTGTGTTACATTATCTCTGTCTCTCTGTCTGTGACTGTTATATTGTCTGTCTGTTTGTCTCTGTTACATTATCTGTCTTGCTGTCTGCATTTTGTCTTGTGTCTCCGTTACATTATTTCTGTCTCCCTGTCTGTGTTTTGCTGTCTGCGTCTCTGTAAAATTATCTTTGTCTCCCTGTCTGTTTCACTGCCTGCATCTTTGTTACATTATCTCTGTCTCCGTCTGTGTTCCGGTGTCTGTGTTTCGCTGTCCGTGTGTCTCTGTAACATTATGTGTCTATCTCAGTTTCACTGTATGTGTCTTACTGTCTGTTACACTCAATCTCTACCTGTTTCACTGTTTCTCTCTGCCTCTCGTATGGTCTGTAATGTGTGTGACTGTGTGAATATTGATACACGTGTGAGTAATGATGTGTGTGTTACTGTGAATATTGATATATGTGTGAGTACTGATGTGTGTGTGTGTGTGTGTGTGTGTGTGCCTGTGTGAATATTGATACACATGTGAGTACTGGTGTGTGTGTGACTGTGTGAATATTGATACACATGTGAGTAATGATGTGTGTGTGACTGTGAATATTGATATATGTGTGAGTACTGATGTGTGTGTGTGTGTGTGTGACTGTGTGAATATTGATACACATGAGTACTGGTGTGTGTGTGACTGTGAATATTGATGCACGTGAGTACTGATGTGTGTGTGTGTGACTGTGAATATTTATATACATGTGAGTACTGATGTGTGTGTGTGGTTGTGTGAATATTGATATCCATGTGTGAGTACTGGTGTGTGTGTGTGTATGACTGTGTGAATATTGATACACATGTGAGTATTGATTTGTGTGTAAGTAGAAATGTGTATTTATGTCTGCTCATAAACTGTAATATGATAGTTTTCCAACAAAGGTTTGGGACAGCCCCTGTGAAAGCTCAGAATATCTTCTGCCCCCCACCCCAAAAGGCATTTGGACTTGTCTGTCACTCTGTCTACTGCTTCCTGTAGAAGGGATGGGAGGGGCGGGATTGAAAATAGGCATGTGCTCTAGAAGGGTAATAATAACAATCACAGTTATGAGAACTGAAATAACAACACAGGAAATAAGTGAGATGCTTGTGCTGCCTGTGTGACAGAAAGACAAGATGGCTGCATGCAGGACACGTCCCTCTCTGTTCTGCTGTCTGCATGATGTGTGACACTTTTACAGATACCTGTGAAACACTCGACTGATAGGACAGTGTCCCTGAGTAATTGTGGATTAACATCACAGACTGTGGCTGGCAAACCCTGTTAATTTAAGCACTTTTAAGATGTGTAATGAGTGACACACAGTAGGTACGAAAACAGGGAATATCAAAATTACAATAACAATGTTTAGTAAAAAAGGTAGCCAGATGTAAGGAGTACTCACTGCTGCATCACTATAAATTCAGTGGATTTATGGTCACAGCTGTGTGTTGTCATTCATTTAGTCATTGTGTGTTTACATCCATCCATCCATCCATTATCTGAACTGCTTATTCCTGGTGAGGGTCGCGGGGAAGCCTGGAGCCCATCCCAGAGCACACAGGGCGCAGGGCAGGGGACACCCAGGGCGGGGGACACCCAGGGCGAGGCGCCAACCCACCACAGGACTTTGAATATGTCACCCAATAAAATTAAATCTCAGAACGTCCACAAATTTCTAAAAAGAATTGTAATTCTTCTGTGTCCCACAGGCAAATTATGTTAAGCGTGTGATTTTGTTGCGTTTGTGATAATGTATCTGTTAGAGTTTAGCTCTGTTCTGTACTTCTGTTCTGCGTTATTTGATAAATGATTTTTAGCTTGCTACGTTACTGTGGAGTGTTTTCGTTATCATCACCTACCCCAGCGATGTGTTTATAGGCATAGGCTCTTATTAAACACATTGGCTAGAAAAAATCAAGTTTCAGTATCATTGTTGTCTTGTGCTGACATTAATTAGTGGGTCTCAGTTACACGCTGTTAAGGTTTGTGCATTTATCTGTGGAGCGGCCGCCCTGTACCTAGACCCAGCAGTGCTGCATGTACACCAAGACCCTGTACAAAGTTGTCACTAACAGCATGATGAAGTTCTTCTTGCCTGTGAGTTCACACTGTCCTCAGTACTGAATAGTATACAACCACATTATTAGGGTTATTAGCAGGAAACGTACAGAGAATGTTCTCTGTATTTCCTTCTGATTGCTGTAGAGTGACTGCTCAGCGGGCTGCCCCCCAGTAGCCCTACCAGTTGCGGTGTGGTGCTGTCTTGGTAGGAAGGTCGTCCTTCTATCCATCTGACCTGTGCACTTATTATTTCATGCATAACAACAAAGGATGGCCAATACAATGGGATGGACTCCAGGCTTCCCGTGACCCTGAATTGAATAAGAGGTATAGAGAATGGATGGATGAATGGACGGACAGATGGATGGATGGATTTTAATTGTTTTAAACGTTTGTCTTCGTTTTTTTCAGAACAATTATAGTACTTTTTCATTTCAAACACTTTTCAGACAGGTACATTTGTCCTTCGACTGACACGCTATTCTGATTATTTTGGGGTACGTGCAGGTAACAGTTTTTTAGAGGTGGGTTTACCTGCGTATATGCGCCACTAAACCTGTGCTCTAGGTAGTTTAAAAAGACAGTAAAATGTTGGTGTTAAGGATCACTGTGTTTCGAGTGGACGGAGTTTTTTAAACGCGATACCTTTAAGCGCGCGCGCCTCTCTCTCTCTCTCTGTGTGTGTGTGTGTGTGTGTGTGTGTGTGTGTGTGTGTGTGTGTGTGTGTGTGTGTGTGACGCTATGTAAGCTGAACTCGCATGCCCCGTGGAAAGCTCAGTGTGCTTCTTGCGGCTGCTGGTGCTTAGTGACTGTACAGAGGCGCACACTGGTGTGTTCAGGGACAGTGCGTGCAGTGAGGCGCAGATTGGTGTGTTCAGGGACAGTGCGTGCAGTGAGGCGCAGATTGGTGTGTTCAGGGACAGTGCGTGCAGTGAGGTTTGGTGCGGCGATAATTACAAACCAGGGATATCAGCGACAGTGAGATCGATTCCCTCTGTGGGACTTCTGACGTTTTTTTCAACACTGAATTAGGTGCCTGAATTTACGATTTAGGTATTTTCCTTACCCGTAACTACTGGAAACGGAAACTTGGGTTTGGCCTGAACACAGAGCAGAGCAGCATGAAGTAAAGGCGAACACAGAATGACTGTGAACTAAAGAACAGCGCTGAAAAAGATCTGAACATCATACGTGAAGATGTCTGTCCCAGTAAGTACAGGAGCTTCGAGATGTTCTCCTATAGCGCATTTGAAGGCAGTTTTACAAATGCGGGACATCACATCTGGCCACATATTTGCCTCGTCATTGGAAGCACTTAAAACGCATAAATTAATTAGCAAGTAAATGTGTTGCAATTATGTTTAATTTTGGATTCTCACACGCTGAAATTGCAGTGCCCCTGATGGCATAATTCTGCTGTTGGGCAAACGGGAAATATTTAAGTGCTGTTAATTTCAGTACCAGTGTGGCACGACTGTACTCTGTGTCGTTCATAATGAAAGTGTTTTTCTTAACAAAAAGAGTGAGTGGGGTGTGAGACACAGCAGTGCCAGTGTATGTTCCTCACGTAACACGTCTACTTACTGTTTTCAGCAGCACGGGTTGTGAAACACTGAAAGGATTAAAATTGCTCCTAATTACAACAAAAATATTTTAATTTGTAGTCAATGTGCCACATTTATTTTTTCAGTTACTAAATGTTTCATATCTTACATGTAACCATTCTACCAATTAACTTTTTCTTGTAGTATACTGTTTAGGTCTTTTCAGATTTATTTATTTTATTTATTTATTTATTGAATAAATGTAGTACTTTGTCCCTAAAGAATGAAGGGTTTGTGTTAAACTAAGCTAGTAAGTGGATGACCTAACAGTATTACTTAAGAGTGAATGCTTAATGAAGTCCTGAGTTATTGGGTTACTGTGCTGTGATTCCATGGTCATATTAATGTAGAAGGGGGAGACTTGTGATGGTCTTACAGGAAGGGCCCCCACTTGTTACATTCCAAACCAACAAGCGTGTCCTCACCTGCACAAAGTACTTCAGTCCTGTTTGGTATTTGTGTCCCCAGGCTTTGAAGACACCATGTTGAAACAGGATTTATTGAGTAACATGTTCTTGTTTGTGTTCCCTGCGGTCTGTATAAAGGACCAACTTGATTAGTGTTCCTCAGCAGACCAAGACACTAAGGTTAGGTGGAATAAATTAGCAGCCCAGTGTGGCAGCTTTGGAATTTGGGTATTACACACTGAACAAACACAGCTCCACATTGGAACCCTCCAGGAGTGTTTCAAGCCTGATGTCTTCATCTGTATGTGTTGGAGCTTGACTGAAGGACTGTGTGTCATCTTCTGGCTAACAACTACTATCCACTGATAGAGGGGGGCCTTTGAGTACTGAAACAACCAAGGCCGTTTGTGTGGAATCTCTGTGTCATTCAGGAACCACACGGCCGTTTGTGTGGAATCTCTGTGTCATTCAGGAACCACACGGCCGTTTGTGTGGAATCTCTGTGTCATTCAGGAAC